>CM076464.1:25348360-25448360 GCA_038419695.1 Scomberomorus guttatus | reverse complement strand
AAAAATGTTCTCATTTACATATTTTTCTGTTTCTGTTGTTAGACAACGGAGCGAGGATGAAGAGTATGAAATCACAACGCTGTGCAGGCTGTGCAGCGTATTCAGATATATTGACATTTTCAATGATCGATCACAGAGAAGATTTGAGGCAACTTTAAGTCCAGCTTACGTTGTTGTTTTGCTTTGGTAAACCGTATTTATTCTACCTCATTTACTCATTTTCATTGCTCAGTCTGCTCAGGGCCATCAGGAAAATCTTTGTCATCACAGAAATCAAGGCCAGCCTGAGAAGTTTTGTCCCGCAGCAGAGAGCGTCTTTATGAATACGAGGAGGATCGCCGGCATTATCGATCCGTCGTCCTGAGGGACGGCGAGGACCGATCTGAATCAATCATCCTCTGCAGTGACCACACAGCAGCTCAAAGCTCGGTTTTTCTCCCCTGATCTGTCAGATTCAGCTCAAAGCAGCTTCAGGGAGGAAAATATGTGGCAGAAAATAAAGTTGTCGTTGTGTTATTGTCATGCAAACTGTAAAGATATCATAACCTGATATCAGTGACTTTTAACAAGGTTTCCTGCTGGAGTTTTAAACAGAATGTAGAGAAAACTGACTCTTGATTTGATTGATATGATTTTAAACAGAAAAACAACAAATCCTCACAGTGAAGAAACAAACAAGAACATTTTTTGGCATTTTTGCTTAAAAAATAAACAATTAATCGATTATTGATATAGTTGCAGATTCCTTTTCTGGTGACCACTGCAGCTCAGTCACCAGTTCCTCAGACTGTTATTATAACTGTTATTATAACCTGGGACAGATATAATAACAGGATGTGGAGGTTTCTCGTGCTGCTAAATCTACATGGCAGCTGTAGTTTTTTGTATGCTCACGAATTTGTCATTGTTTAAATTTTATTAAGATCAAAAACGTTGTTTCAGAAAAATGAATGAAAAATGCTGAATGAGAGTTACAGAAGCTCGTAGAACATCGTACATCCACACTGATACGTTTTCGTGTTAAAACACATAACTTTGTTACGTTTACGCTGAGCGTCCACGCTACTCCGACATCTTCAAACCCCTAAAACGGAGACTTTTGAAAACGGGATTGTGTTTTAGTTTGGACGGGCGGAAACAGAAACTTTTGAAAATGATGACGCAGACACCCGTATTCACTTCCTGATTGGGTCTTATCAGTCATGACATGTCCTACCATGATTCGTCACGCCCCATCACGTGACCCTTTTCTGGGAGAAAACAAATGACATCATCCTTGACTACCAGCGGTTAATTCAACATGGATAACGAATTACAGGCATTGCTGACCTTGTTGTCTATGCCAGCAGCTGCTGCGTCATTAAATTAAATATAACACTACTACTGTCTACAAGTGCAGGAGGTGTGTTAGTATGGACGGAGATTATTTCTGAAACGGTGCTAAAACACAGAGATCATTTTCATTTAAAACGTTTTAAAATGAAATTGATCTCCGCGTATAGGAGTGTGGATGTAGTCGTAGCTGTTTGAGTGACGGCTTTTGTCGTTCAGACAGAACAGACACGGGCGACAAACAAACTGAAGCAGCACTTCATAGCTCAGAAAAAAAAAGGTCCTGCATTTTAAATTTTAACTTTTGTGACTTCTACAGGGATAAAAACTCATCCTAATTAGTTTGCTGTAAAATAAAGTTTAACATAAGAGCATGGTTGTAATTATGTTTGTTTTATATTTTTATTACATAATGCTCCAAAAAACACAGTCTACACATGTGAAAGGTAAAAGTACTAATTATTTATTTATATAGCACTCATTAAAACTGGTGATTTTTGCTAAAGGCGAAAATCAAACTAACTAAATAATAAGAAAACAATATAAAAATAAAAAATAAAACAACTGATATCGATATATATATTGATAATCTTATATATGCAGAATATATACGTATATAAACGCACATTTTTTGTAATGATCCCTCAAATGTGGTTATCAAACACAAAAATATCTAATGGAGGCAGAATATTTTACAGTTTAACAATAAAAATTATTGTATAAAATGACATCAGTGCACAGAAACAATAAACTGGGAATTTAATAATTATAAATAACTATAAATAAAAAAACAGAACAAAAAAACACATGTATGTGTATATTAAAGCTGAATTAAGAAAAAGGATCAAATATACATAAAATGCTGCCTATATAATTATATATAACTATACTGATATATCTGTTATAGGCCGATATCGGCTGATAATATTGGCTGACCAATATATCAGTCGGGCTCTAGTTGAAACAGTGCTGCAGGTCTAATATTTGTACCTCTAAATAACTGATTCACAACACACTGTAACGTTGCGTAAACATTGGCCAGTAGCAGCACCTGAACATATGTTTTACCCTCCAGTCAGTCATGTCAGTCACCAGCCTCTCCTGAACAATGTTTAAGAAGTTAAGATTCTTCTCCATAAGCAGCTGGAATAGGTCCACAGCTTGCTGTAGATGATACTCAGCTCTAACTTGTACTTGCTTCCACTGGGCGGTGGGTAAAGCCTTCAAGGTGGTGCTCAGTGCATCTTCAGGAAATGTCAACTTGTACTGTTCAAACCTGCCACCCTGCAGCAAGGTGGCACTGAAACGGTGGTTTGTGAAGGAGAAGCGTTGCCTGGTGTGTCCCAGTATGGGATCACAGACCTACAGAGAGAAGAATAAAAACAATAATAATAATATGAAGAGATGACAAAAAGCACATTTCACCTACGTCACCCCTAAAGTTACCAACAGGCAACAGTCTAAATATGGAACTACTAAAGTTATTTTACTGCCACTGTTTATGACTCTATGACTATGAGTCATAAAAAGAGCAGGAAAATGTTAGCTAACTCCAGAGTCATTTCTGGAGCCTTCTGCTGCCATCTGCTGGACAAACTGTGAATATGAGATGCTGAAGATTATTGATTAAGAATCCTGAAGTTAAAAATATCTTAAAATTAAATTCCCTCGGTTGATCGTGCATCTGATGTAAGTAACAACTTTCTATCGAATGCTACGAGTGTCTGAACACATCTTCATAGAATCTGTGGAGGAAATTCTCCTTTCAGGTTTGAGGGTGATGAAGTGGTTCAGATTTCTAAAGGCCAACAGCTCTGAATAACTCGCAGGAACCAAACTGTCTCTGCGCAGAGAAGGTAAGAAAGCATTCAGCAAAGATCAAAATATGGACTGAGATGTTTACCAGTCTGCAGTTTAAGGTCTTAATCTTCCCACTATCAAACTGAAACAACCCTCCTGTTTATTCACAAGCAACAATTTCTTTAAACCCTTTTTTCCAATCTGGTCTTTACTTGAAACATTCAGTCACTTCTACTAATAAATCACAGGTTAGTTTCACCAAGACAATATTCATTTTTAACTGTTTAGGCTTTTAGCTCTAATTTTATTCTAGTTGAACTACTTTCAGTTACATTTCAAGCTTTTCGATTTCCAATAAACAGATTTCACCGACACAAAGTAGGTTAAAAGTTGGCAAACATCCTTCCACAGAGATTAAAATAAAAATACTACACTGCAGTGTAAAATGGACTGTGACTCATTTCTACAACATAAACTCACCTGCTGAAATCCTTTCATGGTGCTCTGGACTGAGCGCCTGACGCCTCTTTGCTTTGCTCCGCCGTGGAAAGGAGAGAATTTCTGCAAAGGACACAGAGGATTTATAATAATAATAAAAGAGAAAGAGAGATAATAAAAGAGAGAAAGTGAATCAATAATAATCATATTAATAACAGGAATACAGCTACTACCTGATCTTTGTATGTCCTGTTGGAGTTTGGCACAGAGGAGGTCCACATGTGGTATGATGTGGTGAAAAAGTTGCAGAAATAACTTAAAGTCCTGATCTTCCAACAGCAGAGCTCCTGCTTCTCCAGCAGTACAGGGGTCACCTGAGTCTGTCAAACAGTGAACGAGGTCCTCGCTGTGCTAAAACACGGTACTGATGGCACAGCGGTTAAACTTCCCCCTGACGTTGCTGCATGTTGACAGTCTACGGGTCACTACTTCACCTGTCCGCTTGGGTGATCTGGAAAAAAAGCTGACAAATCCACCAAGGTCAGAAAAAAAACTCTCACTTTGGATATGTGAGGTGGCCTGTTGCATTATCAGGCTGAGCTGACGTGGTACACATCGCTGTTTTCCTCTGAACACCTGCAGTGGCAGCGTTCATCACACCGGCTCCATCATACTCCTGGCAGATGAGCTGACTTTTCTGATCCTCAGGAAGGCAGTAAGACGCTCTCAGTGCTGCAGTAATGGACTCAGCTGTAGCTGACTGCAGAGGGATGAACTCAAAAATCTTTCCTGCACGTTGTATTTGTCATCAGTGTAGCGCAGTACAAACACCAGCTGGCACTGTGTGGCAATATCCATTATCTCATCTGCCTGGATTCATAAAAAATCACTGCTCTGGGCTTCTTTGATGATGTGTTCCCTCCCAACAGACGGTATGTTGTCCAGCAGCTCGTTCTACACAGTTTCTGAAGTTAAATACTGTGGCGTTTTCGAGGTGTTTTTTCAATGCTCCATTAAAATCCACCAACCCACAGGGTATCCCGGGGTATCCCGGGGTATCCCAATTCGCTGCCAATAAAAGTGGGAGTGTCTGGAAAATCTGAAGCAACCAATTAGAGAGCAGCCTCAGGTCACTTGCTTGCCAAAAGTTGAAAGACTTAAACTCTCGTTTGGCCGGCGCCCTTCACCAGGAAGTATATATATTCACACACAAATGAACCAAATGCTGACAGACTACCAGGCGCATTGTATGAGTAAACTATTTTTATTGAATAAATATTTCACATTATCTAATTAATTTATGTTGACTTCTCTAGATATCTGGAGAGGGGCGGAGCCCCAGCGCCCCACATTAACAGACCGCCACTGTTAGATGGCTGCGGATGCTTTCGTGCTGTTTGCATTTTTCAGAGAGATGCTTTAATGTTCCTTACAGCTTTATTCAGAGGTGACAGGACATTTACGATAAGAGACACTTATGCTTGTGCAATATTTGGCAGCTGGTGCACGAGAGAGAGAGAGTGAGTTAAAAATATAATCTCAAGGAGGAACACACGCTGCATCACTGAGGGATTTTAAATCTTATTCTGCTGTTGAATTGATGACCGTCGCTCTCCAGCGCTCCTTTCAGTGAATCCACTGGTACTGCTACTGTCAACTTCATAATTTAATGTTATTAAAGAGCAAATTCTTTTGCCTGAAGTCCAACATGCACAAGCATTGAACGACAGGATGTTCAGTTGCCACTCTCCTACTGATCTGAAATTGAAGACTGAGCTCATCAGCGCCTTGGAATTGGATCTTTCACAGCGTTTCCCAGCTTATTAAACCAATTTTGTGCAAAAGAGATGATGATTGAGATATTAAAGGATAATTCTGTTTATCTTCCTGCTTCCCAGAGGAGAGAGTGGGATTATTTTTGTATTAAAGGATCATTCTGGTGATTTTCTATATATTGTCAACAAATCTCACCAATAATTAACTGATCTACTAACAAGTATTGTGTGTGTATCAAAGTCTGATATATCTTATTCCTCTGTTGTGTCCAAAAACTATTAAAAACACGTCAGTGAGTCACACCGCTGCACTGGGTCACATGTTCCTTCATCATGAAGATTTTGGTCACGTTAGTTTGTTTAGAAACGGCTCCAAAGACTAATAACAGCATCATGTTTTCAGTCTCTGGAGAGTAGTTCTGTGTAAGGCAGACGCTACTGAGCATGTGCGGTAACGTGGTTCTGTTTACAGCTTCACTAGCTTGTTGTGCTACAGATCACAACCTCTGGACTTTGTACCAGATTGTAAATGTATTAAAGAACTTCAGTACAAAGACTCACTGACGTGTTTTTAATAGTTTTTGGACACAGCGGAGGTCTACAGCACAGAGGAATAAGATATATCAGGCTTTGGATACACACACAATACTTGTTAGTAGATCAGTTCATTGTTGGTTTGGATCCAAACATGAGATTTGTTGACAAGAAGAAAAATATAGAAAATCATCAGAATGATCCTTTAAGGAAACAGGTCGTCTCTGCACAGTTTTAGGTTCATGTGTTAAAAATAAAGTGTGTGACTTGAGCTCCACCTGTTTGGGAAGCAGAGCTGAAGACTTCTGGCTGCAGAGAGATTACCTGTACACCTGTTAGCCACCACCGCTGCGAGGACCAACAGTGTGTGTGTGTGTGTGTGTGTGTGTGTGTGTGTGTGTGAGACAGAGAGAGGAAGTGTGTAGGAGTGTGAGTCCTGGCTGTGACACAGTAAACATATGCTCAAGAGACGTTGGAAAGATTGCAAATTGGAAATTGAACATTTGCAGCACACACACACACACACACACACACACACACACACACAGCTTTTTTTTGGCTAATTCTGCAGCTTTGCAATTCATATTTTCGGTGTTCGGGGATTTGAAAGAGGCAGACGTCTCATTTTTCCCGTTTAGCTGTCACCCACACAGCGTCGTCCTCTGGGTGGGACTGCAGGCAGGGACTCTGCTGTGATGATTGTACACATACTGACACATTTCAGCTCTTTTACAACATCTGCTGTGGCTGAAAATCGACTCTGTTCATGTGAAAATACTGGATGAGTCGTGAGATGATGGATGCGACAAAAGAGGGACAAATAAATTGGATGCAGCAGAAGATTAAAGAGAATTTTAAGAGAAATATGAGATAAATCAGAGAAAATGTCCTGATCAGAGTTTGGTATCAATAGGATTTTATTGATGGGTTCTTATTGAATGCCAGTTAAATCCTGCTATATTCTAGTAAACATGGTTACTTCCCACGTACAGTGTTGCCTGCTAGACAAATGGAATAAATGTTATATTACATATATTTTTCTCTTTCTTCATTTTTTCTTCTTCTTTCTTTCTTTCTTTTGTAGTTGTCCTTACATCCCTCATTGTTTTATTTGCTGTAATTGTCTTCTTCTCGTCTTGAGTTTCAAAAGTCTGTTTTTATGTGAATGTCTTTGTGTATCAATTAAATCGTTAAATATTTTCTACTTTTTGTTTCATGTACAAATAAAGAAGAAAAATATTATTTTGTAAGATCAGCTGATTAATTGAGTACAATTGTTACAATTGTTTTAAGGAATTTTTCAAGAAAAATGCCAAAGCTTCTCTGATTCCAGCTGGTCTAACGTGCAGATTTGCTACTTCTATGAGCGTAATACTGGATATGTTTTGGGTTTCAGGCTGCCGGACAAAACGACACCTTGTGCTTTGGAAAATAGTGATTTTCTAAAGCACAGTGACATTTTTTTACTTTTTCCTGACCAGTGTGAATTTTGGCTCCTATTTTTTTATTTAGTTTTAGTCTTTTGACAAAAATGTAAAAGCAGTTTTTGTCAAATTTTAGTCATTTTTTTAGTCAACAAAAACTAAAAACGTGTTAGTTTAGCTTTTGTTTCATTTTTAATTTTCATGTGGAGCTACAGTGTGATTCCACAGATGCATGCAGCTCGTTCAATAAGACTTCAAACAGTTCTTATTATTTTTAATTTAGTTTTAGTCTCGTTTTGAAAACGTGAAAAACAGGTCGTCAATGAATATCTTTCATCATCAGTTTTCATTGTTAAATTAACAGTTCCAGACACTTTTTAGGCCAAACGAGTGAATACTTGACAAGAGAATAAGTACAGAGTGAAATGCATAAACTGTATTACTGATTTTTTATTTTAACATTTCCTGAACCACAAATGTTCATTTCTGAACTCCCAGATAACCTTTGATACTTTAATATACTCGCAGTTTTTTCCATCTTGAATTTGTCTCCATTTGCACTCTGACCTGTTCAGTGTCTGAGGACTGTAAAAAACATTTTCTGCTGAAGAACAAAGTTTCTTTTGTTTGAAAAAAGTTCAGATGAAATCAAAAGCTTGTTTCATATTCACCTGCTTCAAACTTTGGAAAATATATTAAAATGTAGATAAAATGTCTGAGCTCTCAGAAAAGAAGCCTGAAAGTTTCATAAAGGAACAGACTGGATTTTGGAAGACAGGATTACACGGTTATCCTTTAAAACTCGGATCTGGGACTCTTAATAAAGACAGAAGACTTTTCATGCACTCACTAGAAACTGCCGCCATCGCAGAGAAGAGAGCGCGGTGGAGATAAAAGAGACGATGGAGGAAACAGGTGAAGCTGACAGGTGTGTGTCGGCCCGGAGAGTCGTGTTGAAAAGTAATTGGCAGCAGAGTGAGGATGAAAGGCTGAGCTGCTGACCTGTAGGTCTGCTCTGACTGACTGCACACTCGTATATCCTCTACATGTATATATGATCTCCCTATTCGACCTTCCTCCTGTCTCCATCTGTCTGTTCTTCCATCTTTGTCTGTTTCTCACCAGATTTATTCTTCTCTGACTCCTGCTGATGGACTTTCCTGTTCTGACCTTTCTGCTTCTAAACTCTGATTCGGACAGGATTTATTTCTCTAGAGGAAGTGAAAAGATATTAATGCAACATGGTCCTGCATGGATATCTCCTGGTACTTTGATATTTCAGTCACAGATACACTAAGAAAATGTGTAACAGGATGAAAGTTGAAAAGACAAACTCATCAGATGGTCTACAAGCTCAGAAGAAAAATGTCAGATGACTGTAACGTAATAAAAACATCATTTGTTTTCAGTAGTGTGCTCAGTGCTGCCTCTGGTGGTCAAAAATATAGAAATAAGATTGCTTTTTAATCACGAGTATTGCTGCAGTACAGCTTCCGGCCACAGTGGCAGCACTGAGCACTGAGATAGATTAAAAAGACGATCTTTGGAGCAAAGTTACGTTTTAACATCCTTTGGGATTTACACAAGCTGTGTTTATTTTGTTACCTGCAGTAGATTTGTGAATAATTATGTAAACGTTTTGATGCAAATGATTAAAGTTGACACTTGTCAGGGGGCCAAATATGTTCTCTGGAGGGCCAGATTTGGCCCACGGGCCACCATTTGCTTGTTTCTAAGAGTTGACTGTGCCTGAAAAATTCTGCCAGCTATTAAATTGGTGAGTACGTTATTATTACTGACAGATATGAACAAAACTATAAAAATAAGACCAGAGTTGTAATAAACCTGAATGTACTTTGTCCTACACACACGTGTCGTCTCTTACTTTCATTGTCTAACAGTTTCCTTTACACACAATCACCCACACAGACACACTCTGTCAATATTAACATACATGACACATTATGAGCCTATTATAAAACATAAACCTCATCAGGCTGCAGCCATGAGAACAGACTGTTAATGTGAACAAAGCAGCAGAGTGACGGTGCAGAGCAGATCTCTGGCTGTTTTATATTTTCCTGTAATCCTCTGTCAGGTCCTCTGAGAGCCCGACACGCTCTGCTGCCTCCTTATTAGCAGCTGAGTGTTTTATTTTCACTGTTTTTACCAGCTCAGATAAAGACAGGAGACTTCGCAAGGGGTGCTAACTTTCAGAGACCCGCCGAGGCCTCGCAGGTCATAAAACACGGATTTAGATGAAGGGAGGACAGAGACTGAGGCGTCTGCTGCAGTATGAAGACAAAATGAAGAAAAAGCCACATTCATGTACTTGGATGTTTAAAATCTGCACCGTACTGGAGCTTCATACCATGTAGTCCGTCTTAGAAACCTTCAGCTTCAGCGTCCAAATGAGTCAAATCAAGTAGATATCTTTCAACGTTACAGTCTTTTTAGTGCCAAAGTCCCTCTTTTTGTTACTATACTTCCACCGCAGCTCAACAGGGAAACACTGTCCGAGGAAACACAAAGAGGGAATTTGATGCTAAAAAGACTGTAAATGTGGCAGATATCCACTTGATATGACTAACTCAGACTGCTGAAGCCTCATATAAGCTTCACATCTACTTTTAAATGACTGTGTGGACACACTGTGGATTTTGGCCTCCATCACTTCCATTAAAGCACATTTGAAGGGGATCTTTTAATATCCAGTATGAACAGGAGGAATGATTACAGCGAGGAAAACCTCTTTCACTGTTCATATGGACACCTGACTGCTGTTTAACACACTGGGAACACTGTGAACTCGTCCTCGAGTTTAGAAATTCACTTAAAATGTTGGACAGGAGTCCAGGAAGTGTATTATTGAATGTTACATAACAGAGCAGCTCACCATGGAGAGTGTGTGTGTGTGTGTGTGTGTGTGTGTGTGTTTAGACTAAGGTCTAGTGGGCTCAGCAGGTTCAGGAAGGGCTTTCTAGAACAGATGGAGGACACACACACACACACACACAGTAGTAAGGCTGTGAACACAAACACACACACCAGAGAAATCCATGTGACATCCTGGGTGATACCATGGAGGTATAAGGAGAACCTGATACAGTGTTGGAGGCGGGGCTCCGTTCATTCCTATGTAAGTTGCTCAGTGGTGCATGAAGCCAAAAAAGCCACTTCCTGAAAACATACTGCACATGCTCTGTGGGCCCAATGCACCCATGGAGCATGCTCCCTAGAGACTTCCACCGGCCGAGACTAACTAACTTCCGGTTTAGCCCCAGTCGTGCGGGTCTTCTAGACTTCAAAATGTGATCGGACTGATTGGATCAAATTCTGATAGTGAAACGAGTCGTTTCACAGGGGTTATGACGCTCAAAAAAATTATTTGCTGATTTACAGACGTCTCTTTCACAATTTAAGTCTATGGGAAAAAGTCTTTTTGTGCCCAACAGCATCACGTGACGTTGTAATTACACGGTTTGGCCGCTACATCAAATTGGCTTCAAAGCCCGGCGCTCCTCCTGTATCCAGGTGTCCTTATACATCCATGGATGATACGTTATCACCAATGACTGTATATAAAGATGGACGACAAAGTGAAGCCAAAATATCTGGATCGCCCCCTGGTGGCTGGCTGCAGTATAGGTCATAAGTCCCGCCCCCTCCATGTTGGCGGATGGGACATGAACCAAACTAAAAAATCAAAGTACACAAACAACAACAAAACAAAAACAAAACAGAAGAGCATCCGTTTAAAAAAGTGAGAATTTTTTTTTTAATCTCAGTTGAGCTGGATAATCTAATAGTAAGAGAGAAACTATTCTGAAGTTTAGGGGCAAATGTTCGGTCTCCCTTCAGCTTACGTCGAGTTCTGGGAACATCCAGGAGAAACTGGTTCTCTGATCTGAGAGACCTTAAATTACTACAAGGACACAACAATTCAGAAATCTACTCAGGGAACTGTAAACTCTACGAGTTGTCAGAAAAAAAGTGAAAAAAGCCGGCTATAATTTCCCAAAGCTCAAGGAGACGTGTCCAAATGTTTTGTTTTGTCTGACCAACAGTTCAGACCCCAAAAATTGACGACCAAAGATTTCACCACGGTTCTCTCACAATTGTCAACATTTGTCTCAGACAGCCTAAAATCTCACACTGTAAAGGAGCCTTAATGCTTCTGTGTCTGAATCAACCAGCAGCTACAGCTTGAGGCTGAAGCACCTTAAAGTGTCACTGACGGCCGCTAGCTGCTCCACCTGACTCCCATTCACCAATCCCTCAACTTCTCTCCACAAATACTACGTCGATCATTCTGGTCTCAATCTCTAAATTCAGGCACTAATAAGTGTGCTGGTGGTTATTTTGGAAATTATTGCTCCGTTAATAAGATTTGAAGACTTATAGCAGCTTTGATGTCTGCTGTGTGGGTGTTGATTGACAGCTGTGATTGACAGTTGGCTCACCTGCTGCTCTCCCTGGCTCCAGGACTCACACTGAGTCAGACTATTGTCGCAATATTTCACTAAGTTTAATGTTACCTGATTGTCTGTTCTCAGCATTTTGTTGTTTGTCACTGCAGTGATATCAGCTCTGTGTGGAGAAGCAGCCGACTTGACCTGAAGCTGCTGCTGCTGCTGCTTTAACACATGGAGACCAGTCAAGAGACGCAACGTACACTAATGCAAATGTAACTGAAAGCAGCCATTAGTCAGTTAATTACTTTGGCTCTAACTCTTAACATTCAGCACTGATGCACAAACTTAATCCCAGTCGGGTTTTACTGTTTTATTATTCAAATGAAGCACTAATGAATTCAAAAAAAGGCAGTAAATCAGCACTGCTGGCTGCTTTTTTATTGTTATTTCATCACTTCTTCACTGATTGGTGGAGCTGATTGCAGATTAGTGTGAGGCCGGAAAAACTAAATCTGATCAGTCTCCCATAGATAGATTAAAGATAGATATTACTTTTAGTTATTGTAGCTTTGGAACTTTTTTTTTATTATTTTTACTTTTGTTTCTTGTTTTCACTGTAAGTTTGTGTTGTTTACTTTTTCACATGTCGAGTTATTTCACTTATTTGGGGTTTTGGACTGTTGGTCTGGACAAAAGAAGACATTTTATAAACCGAACAACTAATCAACAAATTAATTGATAATTTAAATAATAATTAGTTGCAGCGCTAGAAAGGTTAAAAGCTTTAAAAAACAATATAGATACACAAATGTATTGAAGCCCTCGAGGGGACGAAAGGCCTTCGTCAGACAGGTAACCAAGAACCCAATGATCACTGTGAATGAGATCCAGAGTTCCTTTGTGGAGATGGGTGAACCTTACAGAAGGACAACCATCAGTACAGCACTCCACCAATCAGGTCTTTATGGTAGAGAGGCCTGACGGACGCCATTCCTCACTAAAAGGCACAACAGCCCGCTGGGAGTTTGTCAAAAGGCACCTGAACAACTCTCAGACCATAAGAAGCTAAATCCTCCAGGCAGATGAAACGAAGATTGAACTATTTGGTCAAAATTCCCAACAGCGTGTGTGGAGGAAACCAGGCACTGAGCATCACCTCATTAATACCATCCCTACTGTCAAACACAGTGGTGGCAGCATCACGCTGTGGGGAGGTTTTTCTGCTGCAGAGAGTCAGGATAAAGAAAGATGGATGCAGAAAAATATAGAGCAATCCTGAGAAACCTTTTCCAGGGTTCTCAGGGTCTCAGGCTGGGGCGAAGGTTTACGACCCGAAGCGTAGGACCTGAACACAACAGAACATCTCTGGAGAGACCTGAAAACAGCTGTGCACCGACGCCCCCCATCAAACCTGGTTGAGCTTGAACGATTCTGCCAAAAGGATTGGGAGAAACCAGAAGAAAGGTGCGCCAAGCTTGGAGGATCATTTCCAAGAAGACTTGAGGCTGTCATTGCTGAATACTTGTCAATGTGAATTGATGAGAAAAAATGACTTGAATCCATTTTAAGATGAATCATCACATCACAAAATGTGGGAAACTTGAAAGGGTCTGAAAACTTTGCGCTCCTGTAGCTGCTTCTCAGAGTCCTGCTCCTGAATCAAATACTGCTGTCTAGTAAACACCTGCTTACTTTACTATCCGTTGCTCCTAAACAAAGAGAAGTGTTGTAATTTTCCAAACATATCCTCTCAAGGTGGAGAGTAAACAAACATAAAGTCAAACATGAGGAGAGAATCTGCAGCGAGCAGCACAATGAGATTTAGAGGCGATGTCTCCCCGGGTTGAAATCTACAGCAGGCAGTAATTACAGGCAGAGGCAGAGGACTGGACGTGGATGAGCCCCATGTTATTAATGAAAGCTAATGAAGGCTGCGGCTCTGATCTCCTCTCCTCCCTCCATCTCTTCATCCATCATCCCTCCATCACTGAGGGATGGAGGGAAACAGGCAGCTGGGTTAATTTAGACTACAGGCGGACTTCCACTGCTAATATATTTCTGTGTGAGTGTCTCATTTTAAAACCAGGGAGGTTTCCTGATTACATAGACAAACCCAAATTTCACATCAAACAAACTGTTTTTAAAATGTGCCACTGAAACAGACACATGTATCCTGGTGTAGCAGCAGGTACGCAGCCTAAAAGGCACAAAAAATTATTTCAGGCTGTGAAAGAAAAAAATGTCCAGGACTGAAACAGAGACTAAAGCTAAAGTAATAAAGTTTGTGCTTGTTGCCATGGATTCTTTTGATATTTTATTTATCTGCAGATGTGAATCCCTGACCCTCTGCAGGACTTTGTCAACATAAACATTATGAATCATCAGCACAGATGTTCCCCTCAGTCCAGTCGCTGCAGCCTTTGATTTGGACTTTTTCCAGCTTCTCACCACCACATCAAAGCATCGACTCATTTACAATATATTTACATTTTTTTGCCAATTAAAGCAGAGGCCGGGTTTGTTTACATCTGTGTTTTCAGCCCGAGTGTGACATTAAACACAGCAAATAAAGCTAAAACCCACCACACCCTCACCGTAAATGTGTCTTTAATGCAGAGAGGGAGGTCAGAGATATTAAATATTCATCCTCAAACAAATAAAAAGTACTGCTGTTGTTGCACGTGCACAAGAAATGTGCACATCTAAAGTTTGCTTTCATGGAACGACATTATTAACATATTAATTATCGAGGGACGTATCACCGAGAGTCAAGATGTACCGAGCTCTAATGGATGGATCAGCTAAAATAACCACTTACAGCAGCAGCAGCTCATATCAGCTGGCACTGATTAATTCTGTGAGTAACTGAAAGTAAATTAAACTTGTCTGTTGTCAGTTTGTGTGTCTGTACTTAAACAAAGATGATCTGTGAGGGCAGAAGCTCCACTCTGTACCACCACTGTACAACCAGCGTTTGACGTCACGTTCTCCAGTTACACTTTCATTCATATCAGATCAATAATTTAGGCTCAACCAGGACCTTCAGTATTTGGATCTAGTAGCTCTAAAAGCTGTAAAATAACTTGTGTCAAATTTAGTAGCTACAGCAGTTTTACTTCATTGTATCAGTTACATGTTTAATCAACATTAGATTAATATAAGTATCAGCAGATACCCGTTATTAAAGGACTTATATCAGGGCCAATAAAAACATGATGGGGACATCCCTGATTGACAACAATGCTTTTTCTTTCTTTTTAACACATTTTAGGAACCTGTGTGTCCATCCAGGACTCAGACTGGACATCAGCACTCACATAAATTCCAATATTGCATAAAGCTCTTCTAATTTCTCCTGGGAACATAAATTACTTTCACATTCAACAAGTGAGCAACATTTTTGTTTCTTTGAATATAAAACGGTGTGAAAGGCACATTATGGGCTGAAGTGTAAACACATCTCCCTGTTAGGAAATATGGACCAAGGACTCTTGGCTAAATGCCTACATGTGCAAAACAGCAAGAATAACAGAAGACCTGCGACACCTGCAAGGTCATCATCATTATGCTTATTATAAAACATAACAGCAGCACATGGACGGTCAGCAGCAGCGTACAGTCTCTGCTCACTAACTCATCTGCACTGTTTAATGTCTGATATCTGCACACACACTGAATAAAGCAGGTAACTTTATTCAGTTCTTGTACTCAAGAAAATACTGTGGGCAGGCGTGTTGGATCATAAACAGTTTCTGCACCGTATTGATCGCCTGTACTCACTTTATTAACAAAGTTTCTGTCCTCAGACTTTCATCAGGAACTGAACACTGAATACAGAAGAAACTGCAAACGGTTCAGTCGACTTCACGTCTCAGTCAGAGACAATAACTCAGTAACTTTTACTTTTACCTAAGTAGGAATTTTAAACGCAGGACTTTTACTTGTAATGAAGTATTTTTACATCATGGTGTTGATACTTTTACTTAAGTAAAGGATCTGATTACTTCTTCCACCACTGCACACACTGTAATAGTTTAATGTCCAGACTTTGAAAAAGTGCAAATACAAAGATCAGACTCTGGATTTTAAGAACTGGATCATTCAAATAAAAACAGCGATTAATTGGGAAATACATTTTTTATCCATCCATTAACGTCTCATCAGTGAAAACATATTAAAATAATCTTCACAAAGGCTCCTTCAGCACTGACAGAGTAAAGAATGTAGAGAGAAGGAAAGTGCAGCAGAACAGAGATCAATGTGATGTTCAACACACACACACACACACACACACACACACACACACCTGTGCACCTACCTCAGCCTGTGGAACGAACGGTGCAGAAGAGAAGTTGATCCGGAGAGGAGGACGAGGTGGAGGACTGGAGGAGAGAGGATGGATGGAGGGATGGAGGGTCAGGTGGATGGATGGATTGATACGTAGCGATCAGGTTCGGGTCACAGGCTGAACCAGACAGATTCTTCTGCAGGTTTGAACACGGGAGGAAGCGGTCGATGAGATGAACATCAGAGGCCTTGATCCAACAGGCAGAAAGAGACGGAGACAGAAAACTCAATCTGCAGCTCACAGCGGTGATTCAAACATATCAAATGAACTCAGGAACTATTTCTCACTTCATCCATTCAGGTTTTCAACAGTCTGCTGATGAACTTTTTCAACACTGAGACTCTGTAATAACTCAAATAATCATGAACATGTTTACAACAGTGTTTTGGTCTGAGTAGGGTGATAAGTAACAATTATGGTCATTATCAATTAATCTGCAGATTATTTACTCAATTCATTATCATTCATTTTGTCTATAAAATGTCAGAAATTAGTGAAACATGAGTTATCATTTTCCAGAGACAAAATGTGACTCCTTCAAATGTCTTAATTGCTAATTTGCCAACTATTAAATTAATCTATTACTATATAAACTATTTTGATAATTGATTTATTAGTTTGAGTCATTTTTTGAGTAAAAAAAAAAAAGTCCAATTTCTCTGATTCCAGCTTCTAAAATGTGAATATTTTCTGGTTTCTTTAGTCTCTATGACAGTAAACTGAATATCTTTGGTTTGTGGACAAAACAAGACATGTGAGGACGTCAGTTTGGGGCCATTTAATATAATTTAATTTCAGTTTAACTTTAACAATGTTTTAAACCAGCTGAGGAGAACTTTGTTTCAAATATGTTTTGTACTCATTTTTACTGAAGATTGGTGGAAATATCTGGAAGTAGTGAAGAAAAATATCTGCCAAAAAAACCCCCTCAGTTATGATTCAGCGTTATTGAAAGGTAAGATTTCATTTGAATTTCACAGAAATGTTGACTCTCAGTAAGATTCAGGATAAGATTTTTCATTTTAGATTTTAAGGAATATCCTGCAATATCTCAAGAAACACATGCCTGCCCCGTAAGTGTTTAATAATTTGATGTGACGCTGGATTGAGACTGGATAAAAGCGTCCGGTGTGAACAGAGACACTGACAGCAGCGTCTGCTGATCTGCAGGATTCAGACTGAAAGCTCCAGTGAGACAGAGAGAGTACGTCCAGTCAGCTGGGACTGAAGGAAATCCTCCTTTATCGATCTGTCGTTCCTACACAGCCGTCCATCAGTCAGCTGGCTCTGCAGGGACGGACACACACACACACACACACACACACACACACACACACACATTTCTACTGCTATACTTGCAGAGATTTACATGGATATAAACCACTCTCCTACCCCTAACCCTAAATCTGATTTTAACCTTAAAGGGTTCATATTCTGCTTTGTGTGATTTTCTGTTATTTATATCCTGTTATGATGTCAGATGTTAAACATGGTCAAAGTTCCAAAACTTGAGTTGAACGTATGTAGAAATGCTGCCTGCAAGTCAGAAGTCAGGGCTTCAACCTGCTCTGAACGCTTCATTTGTGACGTTTTTTCTTCTACTTTTCAGACGAGCTGACGTCAGCTTGTCGAGCATGCCCATAAATGGCTGTCCGTTCTGTAACCTTGGTTGCTAAGGTGGTTGCTAAGGTGGTTGCTAAGGTGTTTCCATGTGTTGTTCACGTTGTCCGCTCTCATATCTCAGATCTGATTCAGCTCCAACATGTACGGATGGATTTGAGAAGTTGACATTTGGAGTAAAGAAGGAGAAAAAGAAGTGAAATCCTGCTACTATAGTTTGTTTACGTAGCCTCCGGAGCCGGAGGAAGCTTCCTGAAGCTGACCAATCAGAACAGAGCGGGCTCATCAGGAGGGGGGCCTTAAAGAGACAGGAGCTAAAACGGCCTGTTTCAGACAGAGGCTGAACTGAGGGGCTGCATAAAGGGCCAGTATAAGATAAATAAGGAGTTTTTAACTGGGAATCATGCAAAGATATTCCAGTAGAGCCCCAGAATATAAATATAGAGCTGGAGATGTGCAGAATATGTGTCCTTTAAACCTGAAACCGAATCTTAAAACTGAAAGAAGTGAAGAGCCTGAACAAAAACATGTCCTCTCTTTCCAAAACGTCCTCACTGCCAGGATCTAATTCAGATGGATCCTGACTGAAGATAGAAGTACAAGATCGCACACACACACACACACACACACACGCCAAACACAGCCTCATTGAACCAGTGCACCAGAAAATCAATGCTATCAATCAGGTTTTTACCAACAAACACACACACTAAACACACATTGGTCCACATCAGCATGTACCCGAATGCTTATAGACACACAAATGTAAACACACACACACACACACACACACACACACACAGCAGTGCCATTGACCTTTACACTAAAAGACAGCAGGACATCAACAAACAGGATGCGTCTCTGCCTCTGACCTTTCGCACATCCACTGCTAAAGAGCATACTGCACACACACACACACACACACACACACACACACACACACACACACACACACACACACACACACACACACACACACACAGAATTACTCTGCATCATTTCAAGTCAATTCAGCAAGTGTGTTTTTTTTCCCCACATCAGTATCTCTGATATCAGCTGATTTGTGTGTGTGTGTGTGCGTGTGTTTGTGTGTGTGTGTTTGTGTGTGTGTGTGTTAAGACTTGGTGCTAATGTTAAGGTTAGAAGTGGGGTTAGGTTCAGTTTAGGGCAAGAGTTGGGTTAAAGTATTTAGTTATGATGGTTAAAGGTCAGAGTTCAGCATCCTGACTGAGCCGTTTTTTCGCGTAAAGCTTCAGGCTCAGGTTGTCGTATTTTCAAATGTAATTTAAAGGATCATTCTGGTGATTTTCTATATTTCTCTTCTTGTCAACAAATCTCATGTTTGGATCCAAACCAACAATGAACTGATCTACTAACAAGTATTGTGTGTGTATCTAAAGTTTGATATATCTTATTCCTCTGTTGTTGTTTAAAAACTATTAAAAACATGTCAGTGAGTCGCACCGCTGCACTGGGTCACATGTTCCTTCATCTTGAAGAGTTTGGTCATTAGAAACGGTTAGTTTGTTTAGAAACGGCTCCAAAGACTAATAACAGCATCACGTTTTCAGTCTCTAGAGAGTAGTTCTGTGTAAGGCAGACGCCACTGAGCATGTGCGGGAACACTACTTACAAAAAGTAGTGTGTAGTCGGGGTCACATTTCAGATGTCTATGAGTTGTTAACAGCTCCACCAAATAGTGATTTTTCCCTCTAAACTTCTCACATGGTTTCATTTCAATAAATGTTCAAATGATCCAATATTTCAGCAAAAATCAAAGATTAGAGAAAAAGTCCAAAAAGTGAAAACAGATTTGTGTATCAGAACTTTGTTTTTTCTTCTTTCCTCTCCCATTAATCATCTCACGACCCCTCAGATTTATCTGCTGACCCTTTGGAGGGGCCCCACCCCTAGGTTGGGAACCACTGGACTAAACTAGCTAACTGTATATAAAGTAGTTGAAACTAGCTCCACCTCCAGCAGCTACAACAGTAACATGCTGCTTACACACTGATGCTTCAGTATTAATAATCTAATGATGTCATATATAATAATATATCAGTCAGAGGGACCAAACCACTACTTTTACTGCAATACTTTAACTACATCAAGCTCATAATACTTATGTACTTTTACTGCAATACTTTAACTACATCAAGCTCATAACACTTATGTACTTTTACTGTAGTAGGATTTTTGTGCAGGACTTTTACTTGTAATGGAGTATTTTACATTGCTGTACTGGTACTTTTACTTAAGTAAAGGATCTGAGTACTTCTTCCACCTCTGCAGGAAGGTCATACTGAGGTTTCACACACGTGCACACAGTAATATCAGCACCACGTGCCTGAATGCACTTTTTAAAAAGATTTTCTGAGGTGTGATGAGCTTTGTGTGTATATACGGTGTCCTTTATCTCATTATAACACTTAAAAACAAGCTCAGTTTAGAGCTGCAGCTGCCTGCTGTGTTTGTAGCATCGTGCTACATGCTGATCAATAACAGGAGCATTTTAGAGGGGAAATAAAGAGCTGTGTGCTCCAACATGCTGCCGGTTTGTGTGCTGGAATTAGGCGCTAAAGCCTCATATTATCATTCATTCATTAAAACGTATCGTTCGTGTATAAACTGACATTTAAGTGGAATAAAACCAGCATGGATAACTCACCTCCTGCAGTCAGTTGCTGTCAAGTCGGCGGAAACGTGCCTGTGTGCTTACATGATTGTAAACCTCATTCAAAACTAACTTGACATGTTTTTGTTGTTCATCTTTATAAGAATTAAATCTTACATGTGGACGTGACTTTTATATATTATTTTTTAAAGCTTTTGTATTAAAAAACGGACACAGGAGACTTGTATTTCCGTACAGGCGCTATTTGGACACACGTCATTTAGGGGTCCTGGGAGCAGCGTTGTTAGCAACATGATGGCGGTGTCCGCACGAGCTCAGGTGATCTCTCTGTACAGGTTGCTGCTGAAGGAGAGCAGCAAGTTCCCGTCCTACAATTACAGGTGAGAGCTGAAGCCGCACCGGGCTGAATGTGCCCGCTGCTCGGTGTAAACCGCGCGTCAGCGGCGGGAAAGATGCTTACGGAGCGGCTGTGTTTCCTCTGTTTACATCAGCCGTCATCAGTGTCGTAACGGTTACTCAGCGGTTATAAGACACTGATAAATGTCACCGAAACTCTTAAAGGATCCATTTATGTGCTCACACCGGGCGCTTGTTGTTCAGGTAGTGAGGTGGCGGTAATAATGTGGTGTTTTTATGTGTTTCTGTGGAGTGTTTGTGGTCAGAGGCGTTGTTAGGAACTTCAAACATCGGGGGCTCAGCCCAGAAATCTTTAGGTTTTCAGTTGCACCATTTTCAAGTTAATTCCGGTTAAATGGATATAAGATATGAAACACTGTGCTCCACCAAAAGGTTCCGGTGTTACAGCATATTTGGTGACCCATCAGATTATATGATGGAAGAAGTACTGAAGTAAAAGTATCGATACCACTATGTAATAATACTTTATTACAAGTAAAAAATCCTACACAGCCTGATTTTCTGCGAAATTAGTACGTTTACTTTAGTACTTTAAGTGAATTTAGCCGGTAATACTTCTTTACTTTTACTTAAGTAGGATTTTAAATGCAGGATTTTAACTTGTAATGACTGTTGCTCTCCTCCTCTCCCCTCCTCTCTCCTCCTGTCCTCCTTTCTCCTCCTGTCCTCCCCTCCTCTCCCCTCCTCTCTTCTCCTGTCCTCTCCTCTTCTCTCCTCCTCTCCCCCCACCTCTCTCCTCCTGCCCTCCTCGTCATTAAAAGGAGGCAATCATTACACATAGACTTAACCAGTTATTTGAATGCACCAACTAATATCAGATCATATGAAAGTGAACATTAATGCACTATTCCATCACAGTGAGTGAAGGCTGGCTAGACCAGTGGTTCTTAAACTCATAATAAACACCATAATATCAAATCTAGCTTGAGTCCGGGTGATATTGTTTTCAGTGGGAAGCGTCTGGGTCTCTCCTGCAGTGGACGAGATGGTCAGTTTTGGTCTGGAGCTGCAGTGGTTAGTCGATTAATCAATTAGTTGTCAGCTATTTTGATAATAGATTTATTGTTTTTAGTCATTTCAAGAAAATTTCCAAATTCTCTGATGATCCCAGCTTCTCAAATGTGAATAGTTTCTGGTTTCTTTAGTCTTCTATGACACCAGATGTCTCCTCCTTCACTGTAAAGTCCATCCTCAGTGTTTGTGCTCTGGAGGCTTCAAGTTCACACATCACACTTGTGTAAGTTGCATACTGGACAACAGCTGCAGCAATTAGTCAATTAGTCGATCGACAGAAGAATAATAAAACTATTCTGATAATCAAATAATTATTGTAACAGGCCAGTTACAGTTCACAGGCCAGTGGCCATCTGGTATACTGCGACAAATTCTGGTGGGCCGTCAAAACATATCTGTTTTTATGTTTGTGTACCTGTCATTCAGGTGCACAGGAGAGCTGCTGCATGTCTGTGTCAGGCAATCACAGCTGAGCCCCCTTTACTGTCACTGCCAGAAGGGGGAGACAAAAGTCCCGAACTGCAGCTTTAAAGACTATGAGTGTAAGTGCACAGTGTGTTTGACAGGAAGGTCAGAGGCTGTCTGAGTCCGTCTGCTGTTGTAAACTCAGCAGAAGTTCAGACCTGGACTCGGTGGCCTACTTTTGTACCTGACCACTGACCTGATTTGTCTGCAGCCTCCTGCTGCTCAGATCCCGTCAGGGCTCGCTGTGTTCAGCCTAACTGACTGTGACGCGCTCTGCGTTCAGTCTGGAAATCAATCTGCTGCTGCTGTTAAAGCTAATACTGTTTGAATAGTATGAGACTGATATCGGATTAATATTGAATTTTATCTGCTGAATCTGCAGCTGTTTATGTCTCAAAACGAGTTTCTATTGATCTGCAGTTTCTGTTATCTTACTGCATGTGTTGTTGCTGTAGTGAAGCTGCTTTAGCTTTCTCTCCCACTCTGCCTTTATATTGCTGCGCTCTTTTTTTAATTACATCATATCATGTTTCATCCAGTCAGATTTGTGAGTTATTGTCTTGGTGGATGGATGCTTGTTCGATGAATAACACCAAATATTGTTGTGATGATGAAGCTGTTTCTTGTATTAAGTGTATTTTCCTTTAAGAGTTTCCTGTTGTCAATGTGAAACCAACTTTTCCTGACTGGTAGAGTTTCTGTCTGTTGGTACTCTACCTGTGATGAGTGACTGACTCAGGAGATGCTCAGAGAATATTCTCCAGTGTTGAATGTTGAAGACAGAGTCGATACGAATGTTAAATGTGAATATTTTCTGGTTTCTTTAGTCTCTATGACAGTAAACTGGATATCTTTGTATTGTGGACACAACAATACACTTGAGTACGTCATCTTTTGTTTTGGGAGACACTGATCCACATTTTTCACCATTTTGTGACATTTTATAGACCAAATGACTAATCGATTAATCAAGAAAATAATGTACAGATTTGATAATGAAAAAGATGTTTGGTTGCAGCCCTAAAAGTTTGATCCAAAGCCTCCAGTTTATTTTCTCAGGTGATGCAGTGTGTCTCCATAATCTTCTTTGTCTTGTACTCGTCTTCATTCGTCGTCCTGCAGCAGCCACCGTCGTCACAGGTGTGTTGTGCGTGTGTGCGTGTGTGCGTGTGTGCGTGTGTGTGTGTGTGTGCGTGTGTGCGTGCGTGTGTGTGTGTGTGTGTGTGTGTGTGTGTGTGTGTGTGTGTGTGTGTGCGTGTGTGTGTGTGTGGGGTGAGTTTGGGACAGCGTCTTCAAGTGTCACAACACACAGCGCTCCACACAGACTTCAGAGAGCAGCCACTCCCTGCTAGCCTTAATGCGGACCGCCGCTGTGTTGAATTATTGAGGGGCCAGATGAGAAATGGTCTCCTCCTCCTTCTCTTCCTCCTCTTCCTCCTCCTCCTCCTCCTCTTCCTTCTCCTCCTGCTGTTGGTCCAAATAAAATAAATTCCACCCGCCTGCCCAGAAACAGTCCACCACATTCAGTCCCGGCGGAGAAAAAAAGACATGTCTGAACATGAAAATAAAACCCTGTTCATTTATTACGTATAATGCAGATGTCCATAATGTTGATGTGAATGCTGGTGGACTCTGACAATTGAAAACTTCAGCTACCACTCATGTTGTCAAGACACTGTTCAAAGTGCCTACATGTACCAGCATGCATTGCACCAGAAACATTTAAGAGTGGCAAAAAGCAATAAAATCGTAATTCTTGTTGAATTATTTGAGTAAGAAAAGAAACCAGAGAAAAAAAAGAAAAAACGTGTTTAAGCTGCAATAAACCAGAATTTGTTGAATTTGACATGTAACAGCATAGTTTACACCTGAAATGCTTAAAATGTACTGTAACACCTGTTAGAGCTGCAAAAGGCAATTAAACTACAATTAAAAATCATCACAAAATCATGAAATGCACTTCTTTGTCTTTTTGTCTTTAAGAAAGAAAAGAAAAATGTTAAATGCAAAAACCAGTTTAATTTTCAGCTAAACTATAACTTGACATGTACCAGCATGCATTGCACCTGAAATGCTTAAATTAGGTTATATCGGCCTCAGCTGCTTAAATGTTTTCTTAATCTGTCTCTTGTGAGTCTCCTGTGTGGAGGTGTGATACTGAATTACTGGATTACTTCTTTTCAGGTCTGAAGTCGTCATCATGACCTCAGCAGATAAAACCTGCTGCACTAAGACTTTACATGAGCCTTAACACACACAAAAACAGTGTTTAGTATTTTAAAAAAGGGAAAAGAACAGCAGCAGAGAGTTTGTCTTAATCCAGTTTTTGGGGCTTCCCTTCATCAGCTCCATATTGTGGTGAAAACTGTACCGCTGCGTCTGTCGGATTGTTGTGAATGACCTGAATACGCCAGACGTTGCTGCAGGCTGTGTTTTGTTTTCTCTCCCTCTCTGACTCCAATAACAGCTGATGCTGATGCTCGCAGCGCTTCCTGGGAGGAGAGGTGGCAGAGTTTGGCTGAATTTGGAGAGCTTTGTCAGTCAGAGAGAACAAAAGAAAATCATAGAATTAAAATGAAGAAAAACGGACGTGAGATGAAACATTAATGATTCTTTGCAGGAAAATTAGATCAGAGACCGAACATAAACACAGAAATTTAATATAAACACAAATGCAGAGAGTTTGGGGTTTTATGAAGATATATAACTTGTTATTTGAGCGCTAGAAAAGGGAATAATTCTTAAACAACTTTTCTCCAATCAGGGGAGGCGAGGACAAACATAAACAGATGCTAAACTCTGAATGTTTAGCTAAAGGGAGGACAAAACTACAGATGGATAAAAGGAGCTGAACTGAGGCCCAAATATTAAAGAGGTGTAAAACAAGAGTCAGAGCTGTTGAGAATATATTAAAGATAAAAAACCTTCAGACCAGCAGGTGGCGTGCTGATAAGCAGCGGAGCCCCGAGTGCCCCCCAGAAATAAGTTTTAAAAAATAGACATTTACATGGAGGCTCCGACGCAGTGGATCCATTTTACCAACCTGCACAGCGGCTAGCAGCTAGTTAGCTGTTAGTTAGTTAGCACTGACCATCCCTGTAACACGTTGGTCACAATTTCACACATTGACCATACACAGTCCAGCCATATACTAGTTTTGACCTAGTCTTGTTGGGAGGTTATGTAGAAAATATGTTAATGTTAGTGTTTATTTTTAAAGCATTTAGCAATAAATTCAAGATGTCTGCAGGTCCTTGGAAAGCCTTAAAACATCCTATTAGACGTCCCTGAGACTGTAAAATACTGTTTGAAGAATTCCTGCTGTTTTATATAATTTTTTTGTTTAGTTTTTATGTCTTTGGTATTAAGCACTCATTGCTGCAGAGGGTTTGTTTGTTTGCTTTAGTACAGACTACTGCAAATTTTAAGCAATTTCCTAAAAGGGCAGGTTCACAATTTGTTCAAGTGTGTGTTAAACAGCAGTCAGGTGTCCATATGAACAGTGAAAGAGGTTTTCCTCGCTGTAATCATTCCTCCTGTTCATACTGGATATTAAAAGATCCCCTTCAAATGTGCTTTAATGGAAGTGATGGAGGCCAAAATCCACAGTGTGTCCACACAGTCATTTAAAAGTAGATGTGAAGCTTATATGAGGCTTCAGCAGTCTGAGTTAGTCATATCAAGTGGATATCTGCCACATTTACAGTCTTTTTAGCATCAAATTCCCTCTTTGTGTTTCCTCGGACAGTGTTTCCCTGTTGAGCTGTGGTGGAAGTATAGTAACAAAAAGAGGGACTTTGGCACTAAAAAGACTGTAACGTTGAAAGATATCTACTTGATTTGACTCATTTGGACGCTGAAGCTTCATATTAGCTTCAGATAAACTTTGAAATCCATGTTTGTATAGAAGGAGGCCTGTGGATTTTGTTATGAATTAAAATACAAAATAATGACTTAATTTAAATTTATGGAGCTCCTGTTTGTCACTATTCAACAATTGGCCCAACAAAATCCAACTAGGCTGGTCAGGAAGTGATGTCATGACCTTACTAACTTTACAAACTTTATTTGTATCCTTTACAAGCTTAGACTTTTTTTTTTAGGTTTTCCTGTCAGGAATGGGCCTCTGTACTTATTGGCCAACTCTGCCCTAAAAAAGTGAGATTTTTAAAACCAGGAAAAATCCCTGCAAGGCACAAACCCTCAAGTGTTTAGAAACTGACAGACAGACGGAGAGAAGAAGAAGTCAGTGCAGGAGGAGGAAGCAGACTGTCAGAAGTAGGTCATCTCTCTGCACAGGAACAACAAAACAACAAATAAGAAACTGATTTTTGTCTTTCATGTCTCATTCTGTCTCTCACTGTGTCACTCTCTTTCTGGTTTTTCTGTCTTTCTGTCTCTTTCTTTCTTTCTATTAAAAATAAAAAGTGTCTGTGGTGAAAAGATGTCAACTTATCAGGACGTGACAAAGACTTTTCTGAAGAATAAGTGATCGTGGAAATCTTTCCTCTCTTCTTCTCCTCTTCCTTTCTCATCATCAAAGATCATACGACACAATTCCCTCTGAAGTTTAAGTGACAAGACGCACACACAACGTAAATCATTCACACACCAAATGTTTAAAAAGTAATTTACATACAGGAGTGTCTGTCAATAGAAACGAGCAGTATATTGATTTAAATTATTTCATGGCAGACATTTTGACTTGACATCACAGGAAAAACACGTGTAATTAATAAGATTAAAGGAGTACTGCAGTAATTTAGTGTTTAACTTATATGAAGTTGAGGGACTCACAAAAGACAGATTCTTGTCATAAATAATGGTTAAAATCCTGAATTTTACTCCCCAGTATGGATCAAACTTCAAAACCCCAGGATCCTACATTACCCACAATGCACCCCCACATCTCTAGTTCGTAATGCAGCCTTTCTGTTATACTCTATTGGTCACGAAAAGCCCAGGCTGATAACCCTGATGACATCACTATGATGTCATCAGGGTTATTTTCTCAGACTTATTACAGAAATGTCAGATTCGTTTGTAAAATATCAGTAATTATTTTAGTAACAATTCTTTAAAAAATGAATTTACAAGATCCTTATGAAAAATGTTTCGCAGAAATGCATGATGGATATATCGTTATTATTCTCAAATGTAAATATTCATACCAACTTCAAAAATCCATCCATACCATCCATGGTAACATGTTAGCATGTTTATTATGTTGGCATTATAAAAGTGTGTTACCTGCATGCTAAATCTGTGCTTGTTACGTTTAACCTGCTTTTGAATTTCACAAGAAAAAAACTCAAAGTTTATTTATTGCCAAGTTTTCATGGAGATAACTTTGTTACATGTTGAATTAACAATATCTTTTGTTTTTATTCTTTTTCCTCTTGAGCTCATGGTGGCTATTTCTGTTTGGATATTTACTTTTTACATTTTTTATAATATTAAACATGTGCTCCATATGTACTAAATTTACTTAAGGCGTCAATGCGAGACCTTTCCTTTTCTAGCTTGGTGTAATTATAAAACAAACACTGATTTAATCCATAAAGTGAACTTCAAATCTTTGTGGGCTGAAGTGCACCGCTAATGTCAGTTAGCAGGCTAGGTAGGTAATTAGCTGCTCAGCTGCAGCACATTAAACAGCATGTTAACATATTGCAAATGTCACCTCAGACCCGTTAGATGTTGTTTTGGTCGTTGCTCTTCAAAATCCCTGTTAGTGACACGCTGTCTGTCCATGACTTGTAGCTACAGAAGTTTGTTTACACACCGGTAGCCTGCCAGCTGCTGTCAATCAAACACTGACACGCCCCCCCTACCCCCCCCCACCCCCCGCTGCTGTCAATCAAACAGACACCGACACACCCCCTAGCTTCTGTCAAACACTGACACCAACACGCCCCCCAGCTGCTGTCAATCAAACAGACACCAACACGCCCCCTACCCTCTGTCAATCAAACAGACACTGACACCCCCCCTAGCCTCTGTCAAGCACACACAGACACCAACACGCCCCTTAGCCTCTGTCAATCAACCAGACACCGACATGCCCCCTAGCCTCTGTCAATTTACCAGACACCGACACGCCCCCTAGCCTCTGTCAATCAGACACCGACCGACACGCCCACTAGCCTCTGTCAATCTACCAGACACCGACACGCCCCCTAGCCTCTGTCAATCAGACACCGACACGCCCCCTAGCCTCTGTCAATCAGACAGAGACCGACACGCCCCTTAGCCTCTGTCAATCAAACACAGACACCAACACGCCCCCTAGCCTCTGTCAATCAAACAGACACCGACACGCCCCTTAGCCTCTGTCAATCAAACAGACACCGACACGCCCCTTAGCCTCTGTCAATCAGACACCGACACGCCCCCTAGCCTCTGTCAATCAAACACAGACACCAACACGCCCCCTAGCCTCTGTCAATCAAACACAGAAACCAACACCTGACTTTATTTCTGACTGCAAAGAGGGCAATCAGAAAACATTAATGTGTTTCAGTTAAATTTAACAGAGGAGACTGAGCTGTTCGACAGGCGGCTGGCGGTCATCTTCTTCCTGCATGTTGATCATTTTCAGCTCCATCTAATCTCTTTGTTGTTCTTTTTTTCTGCCTCCGTCTTTTGTTTTGCTCGTTAGCGGCGGGACTCATTATGCTGAGTCCATTAGCCGAGGACTTTGTATGAATCAGTTTGATGGAGGAGCCTGAAGGCCTCATTTTCGGCCTCACATGGTAGGAAACACAAAAAAGAGGGAAAAAAACGAGCCGGACATTTGAATGACGAAGCTGCTTCATCTGCTCCAGCTGCTCCAGCTGATCTCTCAGAAATCATCATCCTTCTTCACCTTCATTTTCTTTTTCTTTTCCAAACTGCATCTCTGCACATCACTTCCCCATCTGTCCTTCACAGATCCTTTCACTGCTCCCTCCATCCCTTTTTCCTAATTTCTCTTTTGTCCTTACATCTTTGCATCTTTTGTTTTTTCATTGGACTTTTTCATATTTTTTTCCCTTGTTTACTCCCTTCTGTTCTGACTTCCTTTATAACTTCTTTCTTCTTTTCCTTTTTTCCTCTCGTTTACTTCACAGCCTCATGCTCTTCTCCTTCCTTAAAATGTCTTTCCTTCCCTCCTCCTGCTCATCCTCCCTTATTTTATTTATTTTTGTTCATTTATTATTCCTTCCTCTCATCATTCATCCTAAAAGCTTTCTTCCTTTCCTTCCTTCCCTCCTTCCACTTGTCTTCCCTTGTTCCTTGTCCTTTCTTTTTCCCTCCTTCTCTTCCTTGATTGTCTCAGTCCTTAAAACGTCCTTCTTTTCCTCCTCTTTACCATTTTCTATGCATTTCTCTCCATCTTTATCTTTTCCTTTTCCTCCTGTTCCTCCTTCTTTACTCCTCTTTTCTCACATCCTTCATTGCTTCCTTTCCTCCTCGTCCTTGAAATCTTTTTCTTCCTTTCTTCTCTCTCATCTTTCTTCACTCCATTGTTTCCCACTTCATCACTTATCCTTTTCTGTTTTCTTTTTCCATCCTGACACCTTTTTCCCTTTTCCTTCCCACCCTCCACTCATCCTCTTATTTCATATTTTTCTCCTTTCCTTTTTTATCTTGCCACCTTCTTCACTTCTAATCCATCCTAACAGCTTTCTTCCTTTCCTGCCTCTTACCTTCCCTTCCTTCTCTCCTCCTTTCTTCTTACATGTTACCTTCTTTCCTTTCTCCTTCCTTTCTTCCTTCTCTCCTCCTACTCATCCTCTTTTTTATTTCTTTCCTTGTTCTCTCTTTTCTATCCCCTTTCTTAACATCATTTATTGCTTCCTTCCCCTCCATCTGAAAGCTTCCTTCCTCCCTTGTTCCATGTCTTCTTTCACTTTTTCCCTCCTTCCCTGAAACATCCTTTCATCTCTCCTTCATTTTTACCATTCTGCTTTTGCTTGTGTTTCTCTCCTTTTATCTTCCTTCCTTTTCTCCTCTTTTCTTTCATCCTTGTTTACATAATTTCCTTTTGCCCCCTTTCCCTCTGAAAATATTTATCTTTCCTTCCTTCCCACCTTCCACTCATCCTTATTTCCTTTTCTTTCCCTGTCTTCTTGCCCTCTTGTTTACTTCCTTCATTGCTTCTTTCCTCCTCGTTCATCTTGAAATCATTCTTTCTTTTTTCACTCCTGCTGGTCCTTGTTTACGTCCTTTCTATTTTCTTCTTCTTTCCTGATAAATGTATTGCCTCCTTCTATCCCTTTTCCTTCCTTCCCAGCTTCCACTCTTTTTTTTTTCACTTCTTGCCTTGTTTTTCTTCTTTTCTCCTTCCTTCCTTCAGTCCATCTGCAGTTCCCTCCGTCTCCTCTGTCACGTCCTTGTAACGTTGGTCGTATTTAACCACAGCATGTAAATCTGATCCATCACACTTTTATTGGTTCTGTCTTAAATCCTAAATGAGCTGCAGACACAAAGCCAGAGAAGAAGATGAATGGGTTTGCTGGGCAGCGCTGTAACTTCCCAAGGTCGATGTTGTAGTTTCCCCACATCAGAGGAGCTGCCAGCTGTAATGAGGCCCGAGTCCATCAAGGGAGATGAGCTGAAAATTAAACCAATAATCATTTTCACTTCACCAGCTCCTGCCAGAAAACACTTCAGCGTTTCCAATTTGTCTGTTTTGATTTACCTCCTCATCTAAAAGTTTATTATTCTGGACCGTAGCCACCAGGACTCTGTGGTCATCGTGGCCCACAGCTGAAACAAAAAGACAGAAAATATGAGTGTGTCCAGTGCTGTTTGAGGTTACTGAGGTCCAGTTTGGCAGATTTTTAACACCCACGTTCATATTTTACACCAGCTGCTGTTGTGTGTGTCTGGATAAAAAAGAAAACAGTCCCTCTGCACATTATAGAAATATATCCATGAGGGAATATTTCATGCTCATGTCCACATAGTTCAACATAGTTCAAGCTTGTTTGTAAAACCTGCATTAACTGATGTTTTGTCCACTCAGCAGAAACAAGAAGTGAACACAACACTGACACATCATCAGCTTTTAAGTTAATATGTTGAACAAACAGTTGCTTATTTTCACATCCAGCAGTTACAACATGTTCATCACTTTGATAATGTCAATAATTACTCGTGGGGTTCCTCAGGGTTCTATTCTTGATCCTTTGTAGTTTAAATCTGGTTAAAGCTGCTTGAAATTATGTTTTTTGTCCACTTCTTTTTAGCAGAATAGTCTCTAAACACGACTTCTGTCATATTATCAGCTTATAGAGCAGTTGTGGCTAACATGTTAGCAAACAGTTGCTTATTTCCACCTGGTGAATATAAGTCCAATATTCACTCTCTTTTAGCTGTTTCTGCTCTCTACCAACTCCTGAGGGAAATATCTGGCTCTTTAGCTGCTAAATGCTCCACTATGTTCACCAGCTAGTCTACAGCTAAACTGTAAAATCACTGGATTAAAGTTTTACCCAGTTTGGATCAATATAGCACCAACACAACATTAAGTTAACTTTACCCAGTAGCAATCTGTTAGTTTGATGAACTAACACAAACTAGCAGTTAGGTCACCAGCTACAGTAACTACCTGTGAGTACAAAGTCTCTAAGGGCCCCATTTATAACAGCAGACTAAATACTATGTTCTCTATTAAACTGTTTATTCTTTTGGTTCACTATTTTAGCCATAGCATCTCCTTATCACACCTGTTTACTGGAGGGAGAAACTGACAAATGAGGAGTTTGATTAAAACACCTGTTATAAAATGATGGTGATTTCATTCATATTTGGGTGTCTGATTATTTTAGAGGTTTACTTGTAAACTAAAGCAGTTCTGATGAGTTCATCAGTAGTTTTGTTGAAGATAATTTCACTGTTCAACTCATGAAAGGAACATCAAGACGTAAGAAGTGAGAATAAAGTTTCAGAGATGAGACAAAGCTGCACAGGCTTTGAACAAGAATATGAGAGAACAGCATTCATCACATCATTAGAGTATTGTATATGATACACACCTACACACTCTCACTACATCGTGTTCATTCCTTCCCTCTCTCTCAGTGAGCATCGGTTTATTGATCGAGGCTGCTCTGGCTGGTCTGCAGCTCTTTCTTTGTGTTTGTTTTTTCTGGTGAGAAGCTGCAGGAAATCAAATTAGCGCTGGTCAGAGGAGCGTAACATGGAGTCCCGCTGACCTCTGACTCCGTCAACAGAACAACTCAGCTGCTTCATCTCTCGGGTTTCTGCCTGCAGAGTACAGAGCTGTAACTTTGGCAAGAAGTTTGTCTGGTTGTGTGACCAACAGATATGATGGGAGGTCTGGTTGATATAACTGCAAATGGAACATAACATAAAACAACATTAATATTAATTGTCAGTGTTGTAATATTAGAATTGGCTTTTATATTTCTTATTTTGACTATTTGCTGGCGTCTATATTCATAAACATGTATATATCTGGTGATTTTCTTGGATCCAGTGGTGTGGCTCACTGACGTGTTTTTAATAGTTTATAACAACAGCGGAGGTCTACAGCACAGAGGAATAAGATATATCAGGCTTTGGATACACACACTATACTTGTTAGTAGATCAGTTCATTGTTGGTTTGGATCCAAACATGAGATTTGCTGACAATAATAAAAATATAGAAAATCATCAGAATAATCCTTTAAGCCCACAGTTCCTCAGCTGCATTTAGCTCCATTCATGTTTGGATTTTACATTAATGTTTGAAGAATTTGACTGCTGCTGTGCAGAAATTTGTTCTGATTATGCTCTCAGCTCCCAGTTTGACCGTATTGGCTCCGGTCGACATCTTTTCCGCTTAAATCTTCTTAAAAAACTTCAAAATCACCGGGGATGTCCTGATCAAATCTTTCTGGCTCCGATCCGAGTCCTTTGATGTTGGATATCTGCTGATACTGAGTCTGAAGTGATACTTACATTTACATAGCAGCAGAAGATACGCAATGATGATGTAATGTGTATCTGACACATGGAAACTACAGGTGGAGACTTCAGACATTTTTCACAAGCTGCTCAATCCAAACACTGAAGATCCTGCTTCAAATTTATTAAGTTGATCATCTTAAATTATTAATTTAATAAGAATGGAAGTTTAACCGGAGATTGTGACTCCTGAAAGTGACGAGAGTTGTTGGAACTACAGAAACACTCTGATTGTACAGTGGAGCTTCTCAACAAACCATGAAACAAACTATAGTAGCAGGATTTCACTTCTTTTGCTCCTCCTTTACTCCAACTTCTCAAATCCATCCGTACATGTTGGAGCTGAATCAGGTCTGAAATATGAGAGCAAACAACAATCAACAACAATCAAAACTTCAAGTTTTGGAACTTTGACCATGTTCAACATCCATCATCAGAACAGGATATAAATAACAGAAAATCACAACGCAGCAAATGTCCCCTTTAATACTTCTGCTCTCGTTGTGCTTTTTTCCTGAAATGCAGATGAGATGAACGAGTGACTCGACTTGTTTCAGTTTCAGATTTTCTCCAGCTCAGTTGTTTGTTTTACAGTGCTGCCATGGGGTTTGTTTTGATCTCATCTGCTCTAATTTGTCTTTTTTTCCTGTTTTTTCCCTTTATTGTTTTTTTGCCGTCTCACCTCTGGTGTTGTTCAGGTTTGTGTGTTTAAATATTGTTTGCTGGTTGTTTGCTTTCATAAACCCCTCAGAGGGTTTCCAGTCTCGACTGCACATATTTGTTCTTTTTATTATCGTCTGTCCTCTTTTCTTTCCTGCCTCTTATTGTGTTTTTCACTGTAAATGGATTGAATGAAACTATAATGTGTGTGTGTGTGTGTGTGTGTTGCAGGACCTATGCACTGCGGCGGGTGCGTGATGCCTTCAGGGCCAACAAGAATGTAGAGGATCCAAAGGCGGTGGAGAGGCTGATGGTGGAGGGGCAGCAGACACTGGCACTGATACAGAGACAGGTGACACACACACACACACACACACACACTGCAGACTCTCCCTCAGGTTAACCAGGCTGACTAGTATGCAGATGAACACCTGTTTATTGACTGACCACCTGTCGTACACACACACACACACAGTACCTCATTACTGTGGAAACTCCGGGCTAATCACCTCACTGTCGGTCACTTTGTTCCCATAATGCATCAGCAGCCCCTCAGCCAATCCCAGCGGAGGATTGTCAGTGTCTGTGTCTCTCAAACACACACACACACACACACACACACACACACACACACACTACTTGTTGTGGTTTGTGGACAAAACAAGATGAGAGGACGTCAGCTCGGGCTTTGGGAAACACTGATCCACATTTTCTGACATTTGAAACACCAAACGACTAATTGATTAATGAAAGTAATTGTTGACAGTCTTAATTTCTTGTCATATATGACCAAGAAAAACAGCAAATTTTCATATTTGAGAAACTGGATCCAGAGAATGTTTGGCATTTTTACTTACTTGATTTTTGTCGATCAGCTAATTGATTGATTGACTAATTGTTATAGCTATCATAATAAAGCATGCAGTAAAGTAGAATAAAACACAGCAGCAATATGGCTGAAATTCCTATAATCAGGTCAGATAATCTGATGTAACACCTGTTATCTCATAATTACGAGATAAAGTCCCCAGTTTTTTCTCAGGTGAATGCAGTGTGTTTCTGTGATCTTCTTTGTCCATTTTACTCGTCTTCATCAGTCGTCCTGCAGCCGTGTCACAGGTGGAGTGTGCCCTGATTCAGACAGCGTTTGAGTTCATGAAACAGGAAACCAAAAGTAGATAAAAAACAAAACCTACGTGAGAAAAACAGATCAAAATAAAATAGGAAGGAAAGTGATCAGATAAAGTAAATTAATGCACATTTTGCAGATTATTGTCTGTTTACCAACAACTATAAACACTAAATGTTTGCAGGTTCTTCTCTGAGAATGTTTTCACACATTTTTAGGCGCCAACGACAGCTCAGGTTTCATGTAGGAAACAGTTTTGACATCAGTGAACATCATCAGTGAGGTTTAGATTGAGCCGTGGAGACCGAAGCTTAGTGTGTTTCATGTTTGTTAGAATCCCATTTGACTTCAGCAGAGATGTGTTTGCTTTTCTGCATCCCACCCACACTGATTCAAGGATTAAATGCATCACAGGAGGAATATTCACCTTGTTACAACCCTGCTGCAATACTACAGGCCTCAGGAAAAATCCATATCTCTCACACACACACACACACACACACACTTAAACTTGCGCTCTTCTCCTGGATGAAGCTGCTTGTGTTTGACGCTCTCTGGCTTTAGGTTCCCTCCCCTGTGAGCAGATCCATACAGTGTGTTATATAAGAGACAGAGAGGGGAGGAGGGGAGATAGAGACAGCTGGGTGAACAACTTGCATCAAATCACAGTTCAGAATATCTAAAACAACTTTAAAAATGTCAAATATATTTGCGGCCATGTTAAAAATGTTTGTTACATATGTTTATCTAAAAAGCTGAAACAACAGATCAATAAGTCGGTCAACAGGATATTATTCAGCCACAATTTAAGAAGCAATTAAATGTTTAAGTAATTTGGTTTTAGCAAAATTGCCAAATATTCATTGTTTGCAGCGTCTTCAATGCAAAGATTTTCTGCTTTTCTTTCTCAGACATGACAGTAAGCTGAATATATTTATGTTTAGACTGTTGTTTAACTGTCACCCTGGGCTTCAGCAAACTGTGACACATTTTTCACTATTTTCTGACATTTATTAAACCAAACAATCAGTCGACAAAATAACCAACAGATGAATTAATAATGAAAATACTTGTTGGTTGCACCCCGAATCAATATTGGTGTCAGCCTCAGAGCTCCAGTGTTTGCAGGCTGTAATTTTGGGTTTTATTTGCTTTGTTTTTAACAATACAACAGCTTTTAACTTTTTTCATTATATATTCAAAATCTGTAGATTATTTTCTCAAATAAGCAATTATTTGTTTGTTCCATAAAATGCCAGAAAATGGTGAAAAATGTGGATCAGTGTTTCCCAAAATTCAAGCTGACGTCCTCAAATGTCTTGTTGTGTCCACAACACAAAGATATTCAGTTTACTGTCATAGAGACTAAAGAAACCAGAAAATATTCACATTCACTTTTTTGTCATAAAAAATGACTCAGGACGTCAGCTCGGACTTTGGGAAACACTAATCCACATTTTTCATAATTTTAAGGACCAAACAACTCACTGATTAATCGAGAAAATAATTAACAGATTAATTGATAATGAAAATAATTGTTAGTTGCAGCCTACTCGTGTCAGATGTGAACGTCTCCTGATGATCGACTTCTTTCCTGCCAGCGCTGTGACTGGTTTCTTGTGGTTGTTGACAGACACAGACGCTTGTTTTCATGTTTTCTGTCTGTTGTCTTGTTGCCGTCTCAGCTCCTTAAACACAGATCTCCTCTCATGCTTTAGCTCCTTGGGAAACGAGGAGTTTTGAGGTCAAGAATGAACTTTTATGCTAAAAAAAGAGCACATCCTGGCTTATATCTGCTTTTTTTTAATTAGTTTGTGTTTTTTGTGTGTGTATCATATGTGTGGGTGTATGAGTTTGTGTCTGTGCTGCATGTGGGCGTACTAGTGTGTTCCTGCATCACTTACTGTGCACGTAAGCGTAAAAGTTTAGTTTATTCTTAATTGTGTGTGTGTGTGTGTGTGTGTGTGTGTGTGTGTGTGTGTGTGTGTGTGTGTGTGTGTGCGCCTTTGTAAGTTAGTTAGGGAGTAAAGATGATGGATTGCAGCTGCAGTGCCGCCTCTGTTTGTAGGGGAGAAACTAAACCAGCGTGTTGTGTTTAATGAGAGAGAAACAGGGTGTGTGTCAGAAATATAAAAAAATAAAAGAGAAATGTGAGGGGGGAAGATGTAAAAATATGAATGAAAACAAGTGTAAGAAGGAGCAGAGAGGAGGAAAAAAAGAGCTGGGCTGTGGAGATGAATTTTGTATGACGGATAAATTGAACAGCTCTCTCTGTTCACAGTGTGTCCAACTTCAGCTGGATTTACTCCCTGCACACACATGATGATGAAGTGAAGCCATAACATTAACAAGTCCTACAAAGAGTGTGTGTGTGTGTGTGTGTGTGTGTGTGTGTGTGTGTGTGTGTGTGTGTGTGTGTGTGTGTGTCCTCTGAAGAGCCATTTCTCACCGATTACTGCTGCTTAATGTCACCGCAATGTCACAGAGCCTTCGGCCATTTTGGCTCAATTGAGATTAAATGCCCCATCATGTGGTGAGTTATACCTGCCAGGTCAGGGAGGGGGGAAACTACGATGTCCGAGTTCAGCAACACACAGAGTGTTTATCCGACGTTTAGATGAAACTGCTCGGAGGATGTGAGTTTTACCTGCCGGGTCAGGAAGCCAAGTATCCGGCTAGTTTGAACATGGATCTCTGCCTGTGGAGGGTTAGTGGTGCTAAAATTTAAACTGGAATAGAAATAGTTCCAGTGCAGACATGAAAACACACACTGACCCCACCAGGTTACTTCATTAAAAGCATTTGAAATTACTTTAAAGGACACATATTCTGCACATTTCCAGCTCTATATTTATATTCTGGGGCTCTACTGGAATATCTTTGCATGATTTCCAGTTAAAAACTCCTTATTTATCTTATACTGGCCCTTTATGCAGCCCCTCAGTTCAGCCTCTGTCTGAAACAGGCCATTTTAGCTCCTGTCTCTTTAAGGCCCCCCTCCTGATGAGCCCGCTCTGTTCTGATTGGTCAGCTTCAGGAAGCTTCCTCCGGCTCCGGAGGCTACGTAAACAAACTATAGTAGCAGGATTTCACTTCTTTTTCTCCTTCTTTACTCCAAATGTCAACTTCTCAAATCCATCCGTACATGTTGGAGCTGAATCAGATCTGAAATATGAGAGTGAACAACGTGAACAACAACGTGAACAACAACGTGAACAACAACGTGAACAACAACGTGAACAACAACGACAATGTGATTTTATTTATATAGCACTTTTCTTAACAATATTACAAAGTGCTTTATAAAAATAAAATAAAACCAGACAAGGCAGATAAAAAAGTAGAGACTATAAAATGAATAAGATCAGATAAATAAAAAATATTGAACATTTCCAAAAGCTTTTACAAGGAGAAAAGTTTTAAGACGAGATTTAAAAGAAGCTGTGAGTCAGTGTGTCTGAGTTCAGTGTGGGAGCCTGATCAGCCTTAAGGCTCAAACGATAATTGACGTGCGTCATTTGATGCTCTTATGGCGCACTGCAAACATCAGATTTGAAATGCCAACACCACTCAGCAGCACAGATTTGTCCTGTTGTTCTTTGTATTTACTGCTGCATTAGAGGGATGTAATGAATGAATGAAAAGGAGAAATGCAGAGGAGGGAAATGAAACTAGAGTCTGTTTCCACAGTAAATCAGCTGTTGAGTGTTTGATGATTATTAATTTGTCCTTTAGAACGTAGCCGCCATGAAACAATCAGAAAATAACGTTTTATTTCTCTCATTCACTCTACCGCCGCTCCCTCTCCTCACTCGACCACCGCCTCTCTCTCGCTCTCACTTGCTCGCGCTCTCTCTCTCTCTTTTGGCTGCAGAAAACACAGCTTTGATCGCTGGGTCCTCGTTTGACGCTCCAAAATCAAAACAAGGTCGGAGTAGGTGCGTCACGGCAGTTTGATGCAGCTCATAATGTTTTGGTGTGTGTTTGGGCCTTTAGTCACCAACTGTGACCTGTGAGGTCACAGATACAGACATGCAGCAACAACTACATACTGAAGTCACTGTTGTCGTCCCCGTAATGGCTGCAAGATGCTGCTCCAAAAAACTCTGACGGTATTAAAGCAAATGGAGAAAAACCCAAAACAAACCCCCAAACACTTTTTCTTTTTTACCAAAAGAAGCTCAACTCTCAGGAGCTAATTTCACTTCTTGTTTTTCATTGAAATGAGAACGCTGTTTAAATCTGTGTGGAGATAATTCTGCACACGTGTTTGTTGCAGTTTTACTCTTTTGTCAGTTAATAATCAGAGAAATACTTCATTTGATTTCATGTCGAGCAGCAGGGCGCTTAAAACATTTCCCTGGACGAGTAAATGAAATAAAAATAAGGTTTTATGGTTTAACAGCTTGAGCCTTACACACTTACAAACACACAGAGTGATATTTGCTGTTCCAGTTTAACCTCATTACCTGAATCACCTGTAGCTTAAACCAGGAGAAACATGAATAAATGTTTCTACTTTATTCTCAGGTTATTGTCTGAAGCTTGTTTTTTGCCCAATAGATATTAGTTGTAGTTTGTCATGTTGAACAATCACAATTAGAGTAAATCTACAGACAAACACCCAACTGAAGGAACAAAGGAAAGGAAGTTAAAAAAATCGTAGAGAGAGAACGACCAAACTCTGACGCAGGAGATCGACTGTGAGTCCATTTCTCCACAGTTTTCATTTCTGACGCAGTTGCAGCTCAGTTTGGGGAAACTAGAGATTTTAGGAAAGCCTGAACCAGACAGGAGCTGAACTGGAAAGTAGGGCAACACCCTGCATGAAAGCCTGCGTCACCTCCTCCTCCTCCTCCTCTTCACCTCGCTCTTACCCTTTCCCTCTCTCCTCCCTCCTCCCCTCTTCATGCTCTTCGCATATCACTTGACTTCAATCACTTTTTTCTCTCCTTTCTCCTCTCTTTTTTTCTCCGTCCTCCATCTTTCGATCTGTGAAAATCCCCAGCCTTCCTCCCTCCATCCCTCAGAAATCCCACGCCTTTATTGCTGCTTTTACACCTGACTGCCCCGCGGGTGCTGCTAGCTTTACCCAGCTTTAGACGCACACACACACTAACACACACTAACACACACACACATACTGTATATGACTCCATACTGCAGAACAAACTCTATTAAACAGAGGAGGGACCATTCAGGTGGATAAAAGCAGACAGGGTTTTACTCCTTCTCCTCCTCCTCTTTCTCTGCCTCATAAAACATTATACAGAGGCAGCAGGGGAGGCACATGCAGGTCTAACTCAATATCTGAATCTGGTATAAAGCTGTAAGTTAGAAGGAGACATCTTTATACATACTGGATATCTTTAGGGTAGATGTTATCTGCTGGTGTATTACAGGTGTATCACTATTGGCATAAATGTTGGCAGATGCAAAAACAAAATAGAAATATATAAACATTTTTAAAGGCTGAATTTTAAAGGGGATATACATATATACGTACGTATATGTATAAATACAACATACAGCCTGATTTAGAACATCTAGCAGCAAACAACTATTTGCTATAATGGAGTAATGGCGTCCTGAGCAGAGAATGAAGTCACACTCCCTCTGTGTGTTGTAGTCGAGCCTCTCTGTTCTTTGTTTTGACAGCCGGTCCGTCCATGCGTACATGTTAGTGCATGTGAGCGTGCATGTTAGTGCATGTGAGCGTGCACGTGAGCGTGCATGTTAGTGCATGTGAGTCCCTCCCTGCCCTCCTTGCGTCAAATTTTAACATGGCAGCCGCGTCACAAACCATAGGCAGTAAGAAAAAAAAATGGACGTAGCCACTGTGATGTCACTCATTGGTTTGTGGACTCCCGTTTTGAAGCCTCGAGTTTAGCATTTTGACCGTCGCCATCTTGGACTTTTGGCTAGAAGTGACCATATTTGGATGAGAGGGTAGAGCTGACCATAACGCTAGCTGCTAGCTAGTATGGTGCATTTACAGTCTATGGTTAATTTTCATCATGCTAATGCTAATTTTCGCTAGCGAAAAACAGGCTTAAAACCATTAAAACAAAATGTACTTACTGTACTGTACCGGCTCCTTAGAGGGTCCTTTAGTGCAACCAAACACTCAACAAGACTTCTGTAGGGACCAAAATGAACCTCCAAAACCTGAACGTATGAACGTAGAAAAGCTCCCTGCGAGTCAAAAGTCAGGGCTTCAACCTGCTCTGAACGCTCTGTTTATAAAGTTACCTCTACTTCCTCCTCGTGTTGACGTCTGATTGTTCACACATGCCTACATAAAAATGCAAGACACACTTATAATAATAAAAAATAAATGAATAGAAAAGTAACTCTAACTAGGGGGTCTCGAGTGGTCTTTAACCCCCTAATTGACAGTTTGGAGCCCCTGAAAACGAAATTTCATGAGGGTCTCAAAAATGTGCTGCATTATTTTCTATTTATCTTACATCTCTACAGTATTTTTATGCAACTAAATCTTTAATCATTTTTAAAATAACACGTGTATTCTGTTTTTGGAAGGACCACCCACAGCACCGGGACCCCCTGATTGTCACTGGGTCTCTCTCACACTGACTGTAACAGATTAAATGAACTCCTGCTAATGACAGAACTTATTTGTTTGCCAATTTTTAACTCAGGATCAAAGATGACGCCCTCACTTCTGGCATGTGTACTGAGATTTGAAGACAGACACCCAATAACATTTGCTGTATCAGAGACATTTTCAGGACCAAGTCTTACTTTCACTTGGTTTAAATGGGATGCAGCTAAAGAGCAGAATAAGTTTGACTTTACAAATCACAAACACCAGAGACGACTTTATTAGCATTCAGCAACATACAGTATCACAGGCACTGATTTGTATTTATGAGGAAATAAAAAGTTTTTATCCAAAGTTTCAAAACTTTCTGTGCACTAACAATATATCAATATATCGTTCTAACTTCTCAGTTTGTCACAAATTCAAAGTTATTGTTTATTATGTCTCCTGCTGATGGAACTGTGGAAACTCAGCTGATTGAATTTTTTCTGTGGTTTGTCAATAGAGAACTGGACTTTGGCTTGATTATGGAGAGGCACTATTGAGTTATACACTTAATAAAAAACCTATTTGATGCCTAAAGTGCTGCAGCACGATGAGATGGATTTATTAGTTACTGTTGACAGTATTTTGTCCTTCTATGGTGTTATTTTCTGGTAATTTCTGTTTGTTTGTTTTTCATCTATTCTTAGAAATCTTGGTCTGATGCAATGATGATACTCCACACACACACAGACACACACACACACAGACACACACACACAAACACAGACACACACACACAGACACACACACACACACACTCACTCTCTGCATGATGAAATTCATTGACTGGAGAAGGCAATGTGATGTCAGGACAGTTAGACACCAGAGGAGGAAGGCAGGAAGATGATGGAAATAAATGAGTGGACGAGGTAAACAGACCTACTGAAAGGTTCCACTGTTCAACTTTTTTCAAATAAAACTCACAAAACAACATTGTCTGACTCAGAGGTTTTACTGTTTTAGACCCCGAGCCACCCAACCGCCAATATAACTGTCATAGCCTCAACAGTTTCATATTATATTATATTATATTATATTATATTACTGTATATCAGTATTAAGTATAATATATAGACTCATTCTCAATCACTCAGAATAAAAGCCATTAGGTGCCATGCAGATTTACAGATAAATAAATCAACTTAAAATAAACTATGATTACATAAGTTAATATGTTAAATGTGTTTCTTCCATTTTCTTCAGTTAGAATGAATTTATATTTAAGACGTACAAGGAAAAACAAACAAACAAAACCTCAAAAAAAAGGTTTGGGGCATTTTAACAGGACATGTGAGTCTCATGTATCTTAGTGATCAGAGAGCCACATAACAAACTAACTGGTAACCGTTAACATTCAGTCGTCTGTGTTGAGATGTTTCACTTTCTTTGAGCTGTTTTTGTGTCAAATCTTTCCATCGCTGCTCTGACGGAAAACGTGTTGTGTTGCTATGACAACCAGCAACAACAAGTGGTCATGTCAGCTTCGACTACCTGCATATTACACGGTTTTTAATGTGGTGATTTTGATATTCATTGTTTATTTATTCTGTTTTGATATGTTCGAAAACATTAATAATGTAAATGTTGCCTTTTTTTTTTAATGTAGTGAAACGTTATTAAAAACCCACAGTAGCCGTGGCCCAGCACCCACTGTGGGAGCCACTGGTCTGACTCACAGTCAGTGTTGTCAGCCGGCAGCACACATGCTAGCAGAGTAGCTCGCTAACGGTAGCGCTAGCTCGGCTACCCCTGACGGTCACGTTACCTTCTTCTTGCAGTCTGTCGAGAGTCTCCCGCCTGTGACATCACTCCACTTCCTCCTTTGCGTCTGAAAGAGAGCAGGCATTAGTCACACCACAAGAGGTCGCCTGTCAGGAAAACATAAACTTAGATCGTTTTGACTGTTTGAACAAACGACCAGAGATGTGTTTTTTTTCTGGTGAGGAGAGTTTCTGCACAGCCACATGTGGATCAAAGTCTGTCTCCTCCATCACTGTGAAGGACTCTCTCAGCTCCTCTTTATGACTCACTCTGTCTGCAGTTCACTATTTTTTTCTGGGCTTCCCTCAGTTTCTTACACTCTCTCTGTTGTTTCCTCCCTCTCTCCTCTTCCCAACTAGTCCATCGATTCACTCCTCTCAAAATCACTGCCTCTCATTTTCCTCAGCCCGGCTGTACTGATGTGTGTGTGTGTGTGTGTGTGTGTTTCCGTCATCCTCTCCTTCTCTGCAGAGCTGAGATGACAGAGTGAGCTGGCAGCTGAAAGCTCGCTGAGCAGGGAGGCTCCTGATGTTTGCTGCTCCTGAACACGCTGATGGCTGCAGGCTGTAGACTCGTACCTTCATGTGTTTGCTGGCGATGTCTAATGTTGCTCTTCATTAGTTATTTAGATTAACATTATTTATTTAAACAAATTTCTACTCAATCAGAAACTTTGCTTTATTGAGAATACATGAAACTCCTTCCAAGAAAAACAGCATCAGTTTGTTGCATCAGTTGTTTCAGCAAACGCCCAAAACTGTTTTTTTAATTGTTGTTTGTAGGTGACAGTTCACATTCATCAATATTCACATTTTGAGAACACTAATGTAAATGTGCTGGGGTTACTTCAACAGCTAATCTGCACCCGTAGTCCCGACTCAATTTAAAATTAACAAATGGATGATATATTTCATACAGAGCAGAGCTGCAATTAAAGTGGCAGGAAAAACTCTGGTGAAACTGTATCACAACTGTTTGTCCTAACAGTATCTGCAAGTGACGAAGCCTGAAGGCAACTGTGACTGAACCCGCCCTTTGCTTAATACAGTCTTTGACGTTAACCATGGAACCACAAGCATGCAGATGTTTGCAACCCAAACAGTACCTGCATCATGAGAACTTTAATAAGTGTCTCTGTTGGAGCTAAATAGCACTAGTTTAGCTGCTGGCTAGCTTTAGTTTTATGTTTCCTGCTTAAAAACAAGGTTGCAGACTGAGTTAATTTTTTAAAATAAATGTTAATCTAAATAACTGATGACAGCAAAATTAGACATCGCCAACAAACACAAGCCAACCACATCTCATAGATAGTTTTTTTACTGCTTGGAGACTAATTATAAAGTTTTTTAGGTGGTGGGCAGGAAGCGGCAGCCTCCGGGGCTGAAATATGAAGCCAATGCTGAAGTGCCAAAAACTGCAGTTCCTTGAATGGCCACTTGAGGCTCCAAAAGCGAGTCAGTCCCCTTAGACCCCCATGTTAAAATGTCCAACTTTACAGCAGAAATAAACATGTTTACAGCCTGGTACAAAAAACTGTTTTGGTCTCTATAGCTAATTTCCCCGTTCATGACAACTGTACAGGGAATTTTTATATAAGTCACCTGTTTAAGATTTATTAAGGCTTAAAGTTATGCATAATTAAGGGTGTGGCCGCTTTGAGTGACAGGAGGGTGCCGTCACAGGCAAGTTCTTACCACAGTGACAACGTTGGTTAGATAACGTAACCATGGGGTAACCCCAGATTCACAGAATATGGGTGTAGCCGTCGCTATTTCAGTGTGCTTTCAGTTCATGAAAGTTAATTGTAACATTTTGGTCGCCTAAAAAAGTCTTGTTCAGCGTTTGGTTGTACTAAAAGACCCTCTAAGGAGTCGGATGTTCAATTTTTTCCATTAAGTACATTTTGTTTTAATGGTTTTAAGCCTGTTTTTCTCTAGCGAAAATTAGCATTAGCATTATCACAGTTAACCATAGAGTGTAAAGGCACTGTGCTAATCGAGCTAGCAGCTAGTAGGTAGCAGCTAACGTTAGGGTCAGCTCCACCCTCTTGTCCAAATATGGTCACTTCTGGCTCCAAAAATCCAAGATGGCGACAGTCAAAATGCAAACTCTAGGCTTCAAAACGGGAGTCCACTAACCAGTGGGTGACATCACGGTTGCTACGTCTGTGGGGGGGGGGGGGGGGGGGGGGGGCGGTTCAAAACTTGTAGCCCCGCCCCAATTAACAATGTTTAGCCCCACCCCAACTTCCCATCAGCTGCAGCCTTGTAGAAATAAAACGTCACTTCTGTTATGAATTCAAATTAAACCAGTCGACACAAACATGAAAACAAGGCTCAAATAATAGACAAGTTTTGTGTAAATCCTGTCAGCAGTGTCTGTTGGGATTTCTCCTCTGGGTTTGATGAACAGGGAATGGAGACGAGGACAGAAATAACAAATTGGAGAAAAGGGAACAATGGAAGCGTAACAGCTCTCACAATTTGTAACCAGCCATCCTCCTCTTTTCCTCTTCATCCTCCTCTTCCTTTCATCTTTTTTTTCCTCCTCTGTCTCTCGGTGCAACGGACTGAGACGGGGGATCACAGCAGAATCTGGCTGCTAGGGAGGAAACTCCACACACACACGCACACACACACACACACACACTGTCGGATATTTCTGATACATGAGCACAGTTTGCCCTCATCTTTTCTCGCTCTCTAATTAGTGTGTGCTCTAAGTGGAAAAAATTAAGGTTAAGAAACGGCAGCTTTTCAAAGAAACTCCTCATTACTGATACTGTGTGTGTATGTGTGTGCGTGTGTGTGTGCACGTGTGTGTGTGTGTGTGGAGAAAGCCTCGATGCATGTGAAGCATTGAATCATACTTGTTTAGCTGTGTGTGTGTGTGTGCGTGTGTGTGTGTGTGTGTGTGTTTTCTGTCCGTTTCCTAATGGGCGTGGCCTTGACTTCACAGACTAGTCAGGCTTAATTACTCTCTAACTGCATCATGATTGGTTGAAGTCAAGTCTCGAGCTGTGACGGCTAATTGGTTGCCCGCATGTCGAGTGGGTGGGGCTTTTTGTGTCATTGTAGCCAATTATCAAGACAAGAGGCAAACGAGCTCGTTAACGCTGGGTGGGTGGGACTTTAGTAAAGGGGATTTCCAAGGTCACACACACACACACACACACACACACAGTGAGAGCAGAGGGAGGTTCCTATTGCACACTATACTGTAGAAAGTGTGTGTGTGTGTGTGTGTGTGTGTGTGTGTGTGTGTGTGTGTGTGTGTGTGTGTGTGTGTGTGTGTGTGTGTGTGTGTGTGTTTGGCCTTCAAAGGTCTTCCAGCAGTGAAACAACCATAGTATCAGTTTCAGATTGAATTGTGCCTTCATGTCAGTGTTCATCTCGTCTCACTCGAGTTGTTTTCGAGACAGGATCAGTTCTCTGTGATGGAAAAGACAGATTTCAGTCAGGGAGGGTCTGCAGTATCTCTCAAGTTCTTGCTTGTGAAACAGAAAAACTAAATTGATTCACATAAGAATTGTGATTCTTATCTTTTATGATTTTTGTAAAGTTAGTTAATTTGAAAGAACGAAAAAGGCAAAAATGGACAGTTAAGCAGTGTAGATCATCTTTAAAAAAAAACATTTTGGATTTAAGAACTTAAAGGACACATATTCTGCACATCTCCAGCTCTATATTTATATTCTGGGGCTCTACTGGAATATCTTTGCATGATTTCCAGTTAAAAACTCCTTATTTATCTTATACTGGCCCTTTATGCAGCCCCTCAGTTCAGCCTCTGTCTGAAACAGGCCGTTTTAGCTCCTGTCTCTTTAAGGCCCCCCTCCTGATGAGCCCGCTCTGTTCTGATTGGTCAGCTTCAGGAAGCTTCCTCCGGCTCCGGAGGCTACGTAAACAAACTATAGTAGCAGGATTTCACTTCTTTTTCTCCTTTCAACACATGCCAACATTCACCCATTCACACACACATTGATTGCCATCTGGAGCAATTTGGGGTTCAGTATCTTGCCCAAGGACACTTTGACATGTGGACTGGAGGAGCCGGGGATCAAACCCCCGACCTTCTGATTAGTGGACGACCCGCTCCACCACCTAGTGAATCCTTGGTACCCCATCACCCTGAGACTAACGTTAGCGGAGCTGAGCAGCGACCTCCAGCACTAACAAACAACAGCGGCGGATCAACATATACTGTAGTACTTTACAAAACTTCAATCAATAATGAAAAGAACTTAATGCAAATATTTCCCGCAGCCCTGCAGCCGTACAGCGTTTTGGATAACGAAGGCTTTGCCTGGTACTCGTGTTGCAGCAGAGAGGCTGGTCTCCACTGCTGGAGACTCCTTTTCCCCTCTAATGCTGTAGTGCAGTCACACCAAAATTTGCTCCCCATTCATGTCTATGTGGAACAGAGAAAAACACATTGGCTTCTGGTCGTGACTTGACCCGCCTCCTTCTGTTCACACAGAGTTCAGTCTGATTGAACTTTGCAGGGCAACAGCAGAGAAGAAAAGATGCTTTCTGACTGCAGTTAAGGACAGTGAAAGAAGATAATGACAGTGAAGTGTTTGATAAAACATGTGAAGGAACGTTCTGACTTTGTACCGAAGTTCTTTGAGAAATGTACAAAGTAGTCCAAAGTCCAGAGGTTGTGATCTGTAGCACAACAAGCTAGTGAAGCTGCAAACAGAACCACATTCCTGCACATGCTCAGTGGCGTCTGCCTTACACAGAACTACTCTCCTGAGACTGAAAACATGATGCTGTTATTAGTCTTTGGAGCCGTTTCTAAACAAACTAACGTGACCAAACTCTTCATGAGGAAGGAACATGTGACCCAGTGCAGCGGTGTGACTCACTGACCTGTTTTTAATAGTTTTTGGACACAACAGAGGAATAAGATACATCAGGCTTTGATACACACACAATACTTGTTAGTAGATCAGTTAAATAAGTTCATCAAAAATTACAGCAGAGATGAATCAACTGAACTCTTACAGTCATAACGTTGTTCTCTTGTGATGGACACTGCAGGAAAAAACATGGAGGGTTTTACTTCTGCTGGAAGCATTTTTATAAGTCACAGATTTGGAAATTAAGTTGACTGAACATGAAGATCATGGAGCAGACAAGGAGAGCGAAAGAAAGATCAATATTTTGTTTTGTTCTCTTATGATTGTTCCAGACTAATGCTTTGCTCTGGCAATGGTGACTTTTCTTTAAATTCAGCCGAGCTGACAGGGAGGCAGAGTGAGAGACGCTGAGAGAGGAGCAGAAACAGCAAATAAGGAGGAAAGAGACTTAAAAAGCAAGACAAGGTGAAATGAAGAGAAGATCATAAAGATAGAATACAATGAAATAAGAGAAAATACAATAAGATCAAATATGATACAATACAATACAATGACATATAAAAAGATATTGTACAATATGATTTTGTTGATCTTCCTCCATTACAGCAGCACCAAAAACAGACCAAAGGTTTAATCAGGATACAGAAAGTTAGAAATGATACTGCAGATCAAAATAACATTGTAGATATACTGTATATGTACACTAAAAAACTTAGAGGACGACTGTCCTGTAAATGCCAAGAGGAGGGAAAGAAAGAGATGCAGAGAAAGAGAGTTGTAAACGGGCCTGTAGCGCTCTTGAGTGTACATGAATAATTAATGAGGAGACGAAGCCAGAGGAGACTCTGCCACTCGGGAAAACACACACAGGACGTTTCACCGAGACGTTCAAATACTCCACCGACATACACATAAATACACCGCAACATCGGATAGCGAGAGGACGTCGAGAGGAAGACTGAAAGAAAGGAGGGAAGAAGTAAAATGAGAGAATCTGACAGTGCAGTCTGGCAGGGAGGCACCTTCACACACATACTCAATCAGCAGGTAACCAGAGGACAAATTAAAGGAGGCGAGGGGGAGGGGGACAAACGAGGGAGATAAGGGGGGTTAAGGGGAAGAATCAGAATACAGCGACGTAATTGGCTGGATTAACATGAGACAGAGCAGCAGGATGTGTGAGATGCAGAGACGTCGTCCTTCAAAACATTATTCCACCCTGCTGAAGTGTCCTCGAGCTCGGACCTGCAGCGAGCGGCGATGTGCTGCAGCAGATTAAAGGTGTTCTGGGTGTAAATTTAAACATCAACCAACGATCAGAGCAACACGAAGACGTAACAGACTTCCACAGAGAGAGAGCTGTCAGACGCCACGCTGGTTTCTGCCGAAGTTAAACATCAAATTAATCAACAAGTCTGTCAAACCACAAATTATTAAGAGGAGTTTGAGATTAACCTCTAATGCAAGTCTTTAGTCAATAGAAACGTCCAAGTTAAGCTTCAGGTCATAAAGCAAGTCTGAAGTCATTGGCTACAGTCTGGATTGAGTTGGGAAGACTTGAAACTTGAGACTCAAAGCAGGTCTACAGTCAGCTTTAAGCCAGTCAAGAAAAGTCTGAAGTGAATCAAAGTCAAAGCTCTAGTTTGATTGAGTTGAACAGATTAGAAACTTGAGATTTGAGTTTCAAGTGGTCAGAACAGCCAATCAGATCAGTGTCTGTAACCCACCGTCTTCACAGGTGATTTAACATGCTGAATGTGCTGAACAGCACCTGAAAGAGACTGATTAGAGTCTGTGGTACCAAAACACAACGAAAGCCACAGACGATGTTTAAATTCCCAACAAGGCGTTTCTGTGTCGAGGCCCCAAACTGTAACTCTGACTGAGCAGAGTGGAGCTCAGTCAGTCCTCTGGAGAAATAAGAGAAAACTGTTTATGCTTTTTGTTTTGTGCTTGAGGCGGCTGAGTTTGTGAAAACTGATAAACCTGAGAGAGAGAGACAGAGAGACAGACAGACAGACAGACAGACAGACAGACAGACAGACAGACAGACAGACAGACAGACAGACAGACAGACAGACAGACAGACAGACAGACAGACAGACAGACAGACAGACAGACAGACAGACAGACAGACAGACAGACAGACAGACAGACAGACAGACAGACAGACAGACAGACAGACAGACAGACAGAGACTAAAGGAAAGTGTGAAGTTTTAATTTCTTAAAAAAATTTTCACCTTGATTCATGATGCTTTGACTCAGTTTCATTTTCTCTGATTTTCCCGCCCTCCTCGTCCGCCTCGTCGCTCCCCTGATATGTGCGAACAGAGGTGTGTGTGTGCGTGCGTGCGTGTGTGGGTTCACTCCTGCACTGACGATAATGTATTTCACACACACATGAACTCTCAAAGTCTTTCTCATCTTCTCACTTTTATGTTTAGCCAGACGGTTGCCACAGAAACACTTTACTGTACCTGATGGTGTGTGAGGATTCTGTGTGTGTGTGTGTGTGTGTGTGTGTGTGTGTGTGTGTGTATAAATAGCAGGTTAAACGGTTTTATTTCTTTTTCTGGTTTGACATTTGAAAGTAAGAAAGTAAGTAACTCACTGAACCAACATTGGTCACAGCTCTGTCTGTCGTTCAGGATGGAAATGTGTACTTGTTGACTTTTGTAAGTCACTTTCCTTCGTTAAGGCTCTATATAAATTATATAAAAGGAAGAACAGGAATAAATGAGTGTAGAAACATACTGAGAGCAGACGCTTGTGTTAAAATATAACAAATTAAAATTATAATGATAAAATAATAAATATAAATAAGATGAAATGAAGAATAAAAGTATAAAATAATAAAATTACTACAATAATAAAAAGTTACAAATTTACATCAAATTTGAAGTAATTGAATGATGTATATGTAAATAAAACACATCTAACTACAAGAAGAAAAAATGAGCATGCTAATGTTAGCCTCACAGAGCTGCAGCAGCTGTAGACTCCATTAATTTCATTATATCTACTCTGATGTGAAGAGCTGGATGAAATGAGTTTATGTGTTTTGGCTCTCGATGCTCTGATTTCCTCCTGCAGGCTGACTTTCAGGACTAAATATTTCTCTGTGCATTCAGTCGTCAGACAGTTGAATGTGTTTGTGCTGCCTGCTGCTCCGCTCTCATCTCCTGACAAATGGAAAGACTGGAACGGCGTGGAGCGCTCCTTATGTTCAGTTTATTATCTACCTGAGCACTTCTCATCGTCCTGCTTCCCTCGTTTCCCATCTCCATCCTCCTCTCTCTCTCACACCCTGAGGCCGCCATGAATTTCAGTCTGACAGCATCCCTGCGTCCGAGCCCCTCCATCTTTTCTCTCTCCCACAGAAGAAAATCTCATTTTCTCTGAGCCGCTCTGCTGGCCACCTCCAGGTTTCCCTCAGTCGCTTCATCTCTTTCCTCCCACTTTCAACGGCTCTTTAACTTTGATTTTTTACTGTCTCCTGCTGTTCAGGCCAGCATTTCTTTTTAAACTGCACACCACTGTGGATGGTTTTTCACCAAAATTAGCAGCTGTTTTCACCATTTTCACATCCACCTACAGAATAAGACTGTAGTACAACATCCAAATAATTTCTTCTTAATTTAATGTAAGCGTTACCGTCCCACCTACGATGTTTAGCTGCCGACCGCCCTGTAAAGACACAATAGCCCCAAAATACTTCACTTAATCCACTTCTGCTTCAGTTAAAGGCTTCCAGTTTCACCCTGAATTACTTTGAGGTTTGGGCCATAAAGATTTCTGGAAGCGTGTTGGAAATAAAGACGTAGCTGATTTATCATTTAGGCGCTGATGAAAGCAAACAGTGGACTGAAGCAGACGCGACTTCACGTTACTTCAGCTGATACGACGGGGTTTCAGTATTCTGAGAAATATTCACTTTTTTATTTTTATTTATTAGTCAACCAAACTTTATTTGTATAGCATCTTTCATACAGGTTAGTGCAGTTCACAGTGCTTCAGATGACTGACAAGCCAATAATAAACTGTAAAACAAGTTAAGACTAATGCACATGAGAAATAAAAATATAATATAATAAAATAAAATAGATAATCAAAGCCAGGCTGAAGAGGTTTTGAGCTCTTGAGTCCCTCTTTTTGTTACTATACTTCCACCGCAGCTCAACAGGGAAACACTGTCCGAGGAAACACAAAGAGGGAATTTGATGCTAAAAAGACTGTAAATGTGGCAGATATCCACTTGATATGACTAACTCAGACTGCTGAAGCCTCATATAAGCTTCACATCTACTTTTAAATGACTGTGTGGACACACTGTGGATTTTGGCCTCCATCACTTCCATTAAAGCACATTTGAAGGGGATCTTTTAATATCCAGTATGAACAGGAGGAATGATTACAGCGAGGAAAACCTCTTTCACTGTTCATATGGACACCTGACTGCTGTTTAACACAGACATGAAGAATTGTGAACCCCTCATTTAAGGGGTTAACCTAGATTTTATAACCTGAGTGAGAGCTCTGTCTCTCTGTCTCTCTGGTTTGCAGCTGTAATATTTCAGATCCAGACTCTCTTCAGTCAGTGTGGATTCAGTGCAGCAGTCTTATGTTAATCTTACACCTCCTGCCTGGTGGGAGTAAGACTGAAGGTCAGCCAGTCACGACTCAGCGGGAGAGAAGAGTGTGTGTGTGTGTGTGTGTGTGTGTGTGTGTGTGTGTGTGTGTGTGTGTGTGTGTGTGTGTGTGTGTGTGTGTGTGTGTGTGTGTGTGTGTGTGTGTGTGTGTGTGTGTGTGTGTGTGTGTGTGTGTGTGTGTGTGTGTGTGTGTGTGTGTGTGTGTGTGTGTGTGTGTGTGTGTGTGTGTGTGTGTGTGTGTGTGTGTGTGTGTGTGTGTGTGTGTGTGTGTGTTAAGTTTAGCTTCCCATAATAACACTGATCGCTGTCATTGTCTTTATGTAGAACTGTGTGACTTTGTTGATATGTTGCTTTTATTTTTGTAAAATAAAAATTAAACTGAACTAAACTGTACATTTAAACACAGTAACAAAATACTTTGCCATAAAAACAGTACACAGTATGAAAATACACAAAAAAACTAAATAAAACATCATAAAATAATAAATATTTCAAAGATACAGTAGGAGATACTCATTTACTTTACAGGCAGTTAAAGGTGTAGTTCAACATTTCTGGAAACTTTTTGCTTTCAATCAGTCTCGTGTGTGTTCACTTCAGTCAGGACACCGTTAGCCTAGCTTAGCATAAAGACTGGAAACAGAGGGAAACTGCTAGCCTGGCACAACCTAAAGTTTAAAAATCCACCTGCCGACACCTGTGAAGTGCACTAATTAACATGTCATATCTTGTTTTTTAAAATCTGAACACAAACAGAAATGTAAAAATAACAGTTTTATCTTTCCATAAATATGACTGAGTTTTTTTTATTGTCCAACATAGAGGTGATTATTGACTCCACCTTCACTCAATAAAATATTAAGACAGAACATTTTACAAATATTACAGAAACGTAAACAGCTGATACACATGGGAGCAAAAAGATAAATTAATAAATGGGGAAAAAAGAGCAAAATAAAAAACAATAAAATAACATAAAAATACAAAAAAGTTAAAATATTACATAAAATTATAATAATAATAAAATAATAAATATAAATAATAAAATGAATTAAAAGTATAAAATAAAATATGATGATGATAATTAAATAAAATATATAAGTAAATAAAAGAAAAATGTAAAAACCACAAAAAGTAAAAATAATAAAAGAAAAGGTTGTTCAGGCAGAGCAGCAGAGAGGTTTCCACCTCAAAGAGTCTTCATCATCATGTGGAAACTGAAAAGTAAATAACAATCATCTAAATAATAATAATAATAATAATAATATATATTTTTAGTGACAGTTGGAGTCCAGCTCAGGACCTTGTTTATGTGTCACTCCGTCTGTCTCCTGTGTTTCCTGTTGTCTGTATAACAAAATGATATTTTAAAAAGTTATAAAAACAAAACTACAAACCTTCCAAAGATTAAAGACGACATCAGCAGGCAGCGGACTGAAACTACAACATTATCTGCTGTTTAATGGAAAAGCAACAGAGGAAACCACATTAATATCCCAGCATGCTTTGCCTCCATTAGCTGCTGACCTGCTGTTCTTCTCTTAACTGTGTTATTTAGAGAACTGAATGGTGTAAATGAACTATTACCGTGTTTTAAAGGGTTCATATCATCTTTTATTATTCATGACTGAAGCAACTAAAATGATTTGAATGAACAGAAAGAGAAACGGATGAAAAGAGATGAAGAGAAACGGACAGATAAAGGAGATAAACACATCTGAAGAGAGAAAACAAACAAACTGATGTAGAGAGCGAGGTCGTCTCTTTGTTAGGAGCCACAGCCGCAACAATTTACATGAGAGCCAAGCCTCCTCATAGCTGATTGGTCCAGAGAGCCGCCCACCTCACCGCCACACCCCTCCCTCTTACGCCACACTCCAGCCAATCAGGACGTCACACACGGGGCTGGAGAGGGCCTCCTGTGATGGAGGAGAGAGGGGAGAGAGGCCTGATGGCAGAATAACTGATGAGGTGGAGAGGCGTTCAGTCATGTGTGAGCAGATTGCGCCCCCTGGTGGCTCCGCAGTGATACAACCACACACACATCATCTAAAGGAGGCTGTGCTCCACATATTTCCTTTAAAGCCTCCCTGTGGAGAGTTCTCTGTTGTTTTAGCATCTGTGACAGAAGCTTCGTGGAAACTGTGAGCTTCTCCTGCACTCAGACAAAAGCAGATCCAGGAGAAAAGTTAATAATCACAAAGTAAGTCGGCTCATTATTGAGTCATCAGACAGATAAATCTGGTGAGGTGAAGCCTCCATCAGGCAGATCTGACTACAGCTGCACCTGCACACCTGTGAGGAGGTACTCAAGATAATTATAATAAACCAATACAGAGTAAAAAATCATTAATGAACATGGAATAAAATACAAAGAAATTAACAATAGAAAGTAAAGAAGAGAAAACATAAATATCTAAAATAATAATGACCCAAATTATTTTAAAAATGATGATAAACAAACAAATAATAAAATATACAAATACATCCAAATATACACACACACACGTATATATATACGTGTGTGTGTGTGTGTGTGTGTGTGTGTGTGTGTGTGTGTGTGTGTGTGTATATAGACAGTACGGACAAAAACATATTTATCAGCTGAGTGTCCTGAACTCAGGACTCACTGAACTGTTCAGAGATACAAACGTACAGCAGCTCCATGTTCAATACATCTGGTGTGTGTGTGTGTGTGTGTGTGTGTGTGTGTGTGTGTGTGTGTGTTGGGGTGGGGGGGTCAAATTTGGTCATGTTCAGTAGATGAGCCTGTCGTGTCTCAGAACAGAAACAAAAAAAGAAAATCAATTGTGAACTGTGACACACACACACACACACACACAGTTTGTACATACAGTACACTGACAACAACATCACACTCGACCATAATTGGCTCTTCTACTTGACAGCAGAGTTCAGCTGGATAACATTGACATAACACAGTGACAAGGCTCTCTGGACACACACACACACACACACACACACACACATTTTCTGCAGCGCCACCTTCAGGAGAAATGTCCACTTCAGCAGCTCTTAGAAAATCTATAAAGTCAACATAACAGCAGAGAGCAGCTTGTTTTAATGTCAGTTAATCCTTTATTGAAACAGCTCAATTTATTGAGATCAAGATCTATAAAACTTAAGTGTTTTGACTCCTGAAGAACAAACCTCCCACTTTAAAGCTGCTATAATCTATATTTTCTATACTAACACAGTCTGATCTGTCAGTGTGTAATGTGTTGGTCGTGGCTCGTAGTGATGAACCTACAGAGAATTATCAGTGACTCTGCAGCTCCCCTCGGCTTTACGGAGCTTTATAGTGAGTTTCAGCTCATTGTTTATCTGTCCGGCTGCAACTTTACTGTTTTGGTTCACTCTCAGCGCTCTCATAGCGTCGTTTTCAGAGAAAAAGCTGTAAAAAGCCACTGTACACTACCTGCTCAGCACCAAACAGCAAACAGACACAGTTAGCTGTAGACTAGCTGGTGAACATAGTGGAGCATTTAGCAGCTAAAGAGCCAGATATTTCCCTCAGGAGTTGGTAGAGAGCAGAAACAGCTAACAGAGAGTGAATATTGGACTTACATTCACCAGGTGGACAGAAACACGACTCCTAATGAATGATAATGTTGCTCCGTAACTGCTGGATGTGGAAATAAGCAAATGACATCACACCAAAGTAACGTGTATAACTGAATCTTCATCAATCAAATGTTTTTAGGATGTATTCAACATAAAATGGTAACAAAGACTCACATAATCACATCAAGACAGACGACAGTTGAGTGACAAACCACCGTTCTGTTTTCTGTCAGACATGATGATGAAGTGAATATCTTTGGTATCTTCATCTGTTCCTCGCTGCAGGTCTCTGTGGGGAGGATGTACGAGGCCCAGAAGATCGTGGTGGAGTATTAACGCTGCAGGAGGACTGTCCCAGCAAACGACAGGATGTGACGTCAGAGACCGGAAGCCAATCACTGCCCCCGCATCACCGCCGACAACCAATCAGCTTCTTCCTCCTGGACACTGTTTAGTTTGACAGAACCATCCCGGGGTGGAGGTGGACGTGAGAGATGCATTGTGGGAGTAAAGCTGTGAAATACCTGAAGTTTGTCTGGAGTTTAGGCTTTGAATTGTTTTTGTTTTTTAGGGATGCACCAATCAGACATTACAGAGCTGTTTCAGATTATTGATTCTGTAACAGTGATCAGCGACTGATCATTGATCTCACAAGCTGAGATCAATAAACCCTAACCCTTACCCCCCGCCCCCCCAACAGTGATTTCATTTTTTCTGGTTTTTTATGCCCTGAAGTGTGAGGAGTGTTTAGCAGCCATGTCTCTGACAAATACTGTTGATATTCTTCTCGTTTGTTTTGCCAAATGCGTCTTGCAGGAAACGTAACTTCCACCGACAGTAAAATGCTGCGTTTTGGTAGCGTGCAGCTCGTAGGAAGGTGGTCGAGGTGGCTGAAAGGTGGATAAAGTTCAAGATTTTGACTCCACAAAATACATCCTGAGTCTGTGTGTGGTGAGGTGCGTCAGCGTCTACATAAAGCCGGATGATTTCTAAAACGCGGTTTTCAAGCAATAGCGACATGCAGGAGTTTCAGCTGGTTTCTGCAGATACCTCCAACACATTAACACATCAAAACAACAATTTACAGTGAGAGAAAGGTGGTAGATCACTGTGTTTAACTCTAAACAGGCTGTCAACGTAGACAATGAAGACAACAACACTCGCATGAAGCCGTCCACCATTGTTGTTGTTGTGGTTCTTCTTCTTCTTCTTCCAATGGAAAAACAATGAAACGGTGCGATACTGTCACCGTCTGACATGACAAAGCTCTGTTTTCCTCGTACACATAGATTTATACCCTCTGGAGGCTTCGTTTTCATTGGAGAAAAACACTGTTGTAGTTTGGACGGAGGACCAAAACAAAGAAAAAGCTGCGTTTACCAATTTATCCGGCTTAGTGTGGACGTGGTCTCAGACACGTCCTGCAGCCTTTTTCCACATTAAACCACGACTATCTTTCTCTAACATGAACCAACAGCTGCGAGTGTCTAAACTTAACCGTGAAAAAGGTTCATAATGTTGTAGCTGTTACGAGCAGATTCTGAATTGCAAGAACAGATATTTCTGAAATATGTTCAGCATCAACATTTTGCAACTTGGCATTAAAGTTTCCTCATTTTTGTAGATTAAAAACATAATTAACACCTTTCCTTCAAGGCGTATTTGCTGCTGTGTACAAACAGGGTCAGACTGGTGAACTTTCACCACGTTTACAGTTAAGTTTCACTTTAACTCAGTGTGCAAGAAACTAATGTTTGAGCCTCGTTATCTGGACAAAACACTCATCACATGTTCTTAGCATTCAGCCAAACTGTCTCATGATAAATTAAACTGCTGATCACTCATAAGATTATAAGAATTTCAAAAACCCAGAAATGAAATGCATGTATGAGTGATGTTAAAGGATGGAACCAGAAGAAATGGCCGAGGCTGTCTCTGAAATAAAAATTACATTTAAAGATGTGAAAAATTCTTTATTAACTGACACAAGAGCATAAATAACAAAGTCTGTACTTTGATCTGACTGTTGGAAACTGACAGTGATCATGTGGAGCTGTGACTGACTGATCGGTGCATCCCTCCGTTTTTTTTTTTCTCTTTCTAGTGTTATTTTTGTATTAAAGCGCACAATTAGCTGATCCTGCATGAGATTATCTGATATATTGGACTATAAACACCAGAGAGATGTGTGAGTGAGGAAATGACACAAACAGCTGTTTTACACCATAAAACTCATACAACTATAAATACAGGAGTTCAGTCACATGATGCGACCAGGTATCAGAGCCACTAATACTGTTTAAAAAAAGAGTTTTAAGTTGTAATATTATGAAAAAAATTAATAATATATTCAGATAGTCATATATTTTCCATAAAAAAGTAACATTTCTTGACTTAAAATTGAAAAAACGTTTTGAAAAAGATGTTTTTTCTAGAAAAAAATCTAAATATTTCAAGACAAAAAGTCATTTTGAGAAAAAAGTCAGAATCTATTAAGAGAAAGTCGTAATATTGGAAAAAAGGTTGTAATTTGTGGAAAAAAGTCAGTAATAATTGAAAAAAACAACAGTAATGTGTGCTGCACTCTATCAGAGGTCAGAGGTCAGAATAATGAAGCTGACAGACTGAGGATGAAAATCTGCTAAAATTATGACTATTGATGACTAAATGTTTGACTTTATTCTTGAAATATTACAACTTTAATCTCATAATATTACAACTTTGTTCTCAAACCTTCAGATTATTATTGTTTCCCATCAGTGTCTCTAACAGTCTGTCCTTCAGAGCTGTTCAGAGTCCTGCTGACTCAATATTCAAAATCAAACTGTCTCCTTTACAGCAGAGGATGATGATGTGGACGTTTTGCCATCAGAGCTGCAACCAAAACCATCTGTTTATTATTTCTTTTATTTAAAAAAACTTATAATATAATAAATAATAACTCTGCTGCTAATTGAAGAAAAAGTTTGACTATAATGATACAAAACTGAGAAAAACATGCAGATTTTTGCCTGTTTGTATCTACAACCAGCAGCAGTTTTCACTTATGATGAATCAATACTCAGTTATGATTGATTATCCGTTCCTCAGCAGGTGAAGTCTTATATCTCCTTGTTTATCATTTATTATGAGTTTAAGTTGAGCAGACATTTAACTCAACAGTGGACTGTCAGAATAAAGTTACCAAATGTCAAATATCCAGCTGCATCTCTTATTATTACTGTTTGTCCTCAGTTTATCTTCCAGAGGCTGGCTGTTCAAACTGTGGGTCGGGGGCTCCAGACAGGACTCGGTCTGTTGGGTTGACACCTGACCTGAGCTCTCCTGTGTTTATTATTCAGGCCGAGGGTCAGGTGACCATGATCTGCAGCTTTATAAATCTGACAGAAAGCTGCTTCTCTCAGTCTGAGTTGAGCTGTTGCTGAAAGATTTAAAGGCAGAAAGAAAGAAACCAACTTCAGAAATATTTTACTGAGGTTTTCATGCTGCAGTCGTGATATTCTGATCCATGTGTGTAGTCAGAGAGAAGTTAATGCCGGCAGGTTTGAGGTCATTTTGATTTTGTCCAAGTGTCAGATATCTACTAAAAGGACGTTATGGCATTATTGACATTATGACTCCGTTATCTGTCGTCCTGGAAGACAATAAAAATGCTGCACGTCACACAGAGAAGACAAAGATGCTAATTTGGCATCAGATTTATATTTTTGTTCAATGACCACACTGAAAAGATTTCATAACAGACTTCCACTCTGCACCTTTTGGTTTGAATATTTTCCAGGTGTGAGATCACAAAAGTTTACATGCCAAAAGTAGTGGTTCCCTCTGAATATTAATATATTTAGAGCATAGCAAATAGAAATAATGATTCTAGAAATGATCTTAAGCTATGTGAGAAGTTTATTGTAGCTGAGAATTGGTAAGAAATGTGTTTTTGTTATAAAGAAGTTAAAAACTTTACACAGAAACGTAGTGACGGGTTTAAGATCAGCTGGTGAAACACAGTCCTGAACTCTGTTTTCTTCCCTCTGTGTGTGTCTGTCTGTGTTTGACAGGGAATCACACACAAACAGCGTGATTGGGTGTAGCAGCAGAGTGAGCAGATGAGGTGAACTCAGAGGTGTGTTTGGTTTTGGGTGGAGGAGGGTGAAGGTGAAGGAGGTGACTGACCCACAAGGTTCCACCAGCTGCTAATAATAGATCCTTCTGTTGGTTTAAGGACGAGCACACTGGCCCACTTACACACAAAGACACAGCAGACAGGTGTAAAAGACCATGTTGCTCAATCACTATTTCATCAGATGAACACACACACAGAGGATGCTTGGCGGAGTTTCTGCAGAGTCATATATGTGCTCTGTACGAGTCTTACAATCACAAAAAGGACTTCAGACCTGATTCTGACTGTTTCTCTGAGTTAGTGCTGTCGGCCTGTCCGTCCATATACTTTGTCCAAAGCAGTTTGACACGAGTGGCAGACAGGTTAACAGGAAGTAGCATAGTTATAAACAGCCACGGTTCACTTTTATATAAGTGATTTACAGGGACTGAACACAGATAGAGGCAGCATCTCACTCGCTCATGTATATACATGGTTTTTATCAGGTGAAGACAGTGGTGGAAAGTAACTAAGTACATTTTGAGGTACTTGTACTTTACTTGAGTATTTCCATGTGATGCTACTTTATACTTCCACTCCACTACATTTCAGAGGGAAATATTGTACTTTCTACTCCACTACATTTATTTGACAGCTTTAGTTACTTTTCAGATGCAGATTTGACACAATGGATAATATAACAAGCTTTTAAAATACAACACATTGTTAAAGATGAAACCAGTGGTTTCCAACCTTTTTGGCTTTTGACGTCTTACAAAAAGCAGTGTGTAGTCGGGGTCACATTTCAGATGTCTATGAGTTGTTAACAGCTCCACCAAATAGTGATTTTTCCCTCTAAACTTCTCACATGGTTTCATTTCAATAAATGTTCAAATGATCCAATATTTCAGCAAAAATCAAAGATTAGAGAAAAAGTCCAAAAAGTGAAAACAGATTTGTGTATCAGAACTTTGTTTTTTCTTCTTTCCTCTCCCATTAATCATCTCACGACCCCTCAGATTTATCTGCTGACCCTTTGGAGGGGCCCCACCCCTAGGTTGGGAACCACTGGACTAAACTAGCTAACTGTATATAAAGTAGTTGAAACTAGCTCCACCTCCAGCAGCTACAACAGTAACATGCTGCTTACACACTGATGCTTCAGTATTAATAATCTAATGATGTCATATATAATAATATATCAGTCAGAGGGACCAAACCACTACTTTTACTGCAATACTTTAACTACATCAAGCTCATAATACTTATGTACTTTTACTGCAATACTTTAACTACATCAAGCTCATAATACTTATGTACTTTTACTGCAATACTTTAACTACATCAAGCTCATAATACTTATGTACTTTTACTGCAATACTTTAACTACATCGAGCTCATAATACTTATGTACTTTTACTGCAATACTTTAACTACATCAAGCTCATAATACTTATGTACTTTTACTGCAATATTTTAACTACATTAAGCTCATAATACTTATGTACTTTTACTGCGATGTGGTGATTATGTATAAATTAAGATGAGTTCATGAAATAATTACAAAATGATCACAAAGAAATAAAACATCAGCATACAGTGATTACAGGCCTGGACTCTGAGATTCAGCTGAAATATTCAGCATCACTTTGAACCTCTGTCAGTGTTGACCGATCAAACAGATGTGCTCAGGTTTGTCAACAGAACTATTTTCAGAGGCGTCGGACTTCTGAACTTTGGCCACAGTGTAAAGACGATGGAAACTGAGGACCTGCTGATCTCACCACAGAATCAATGTTACTGTGTATCTTCGTCAACTGCATTTTAAAAAACATAATAGTTACACTATGTAATGTTTTTCTCATTGACATAAAGTAGAAAACACTCCAAACAGCCCTGACCTGCACCACGACTGTACATCTCTGTGTTTCTTTAAAGGGATTTGAATCCGGATTTCTGTGACTATCTAATACTCTTTCTATTTTTTAATATTTGCATTAGCATGTTAACATGGTGGCATTTGTCATAGTGTGAAATAAATACTAATATTGCAGCATGCTAACATTAGCATTACTCGTGGCTAACACAGCATGCTAGCATAGGCTACAGCTTTTGATGACACCATTATCAATAGTATGTTAAGCTGATGTTGACATTAGCATGTTACCATATTAAAAACATTTTCTGGTGTTAAAATGTTAATGCTGACATTACTAAAATGCTAACATTAGCATTACTCAGGCTAAAACAGTAACATTAAGTAGGCTAAAGCTTTTGGTGATGCCATTATCAATAGTATGTTAAGCTAATGCTGACATTAGCATGTTAACATGGTAAAAAAAAATTCTATTGTTAAAATGTGAATTCTTACATTAAAAAAATGCTAAAATTAGCAACGCTCATGGCTAACACAGCATGTTAACATTAAGTACAACTTTCTGGTGATGGTATTAGCATTAGAATGTTATGCTAACTTTGGCTTTGTTAATATAGTAGCTTTTGTTCTTGTGTTAGAAGCATCATGGATACAGGCTAACATAGCCTGTTAGCAAGTACAATCATTACTGTCAAAGTTTAAAGTGATGAAAATTGATCCAAGTCAGATTTATGTTTAGTGTCTGTATAAATAATACGTTGCAGTAGGCCAAGTCTTCATCATGCTACATGTTAACATGCTACATGTTAACATGCAACATGCTACATGTTAACATGTAGCATGGTCAGTTAGCTGATGGCGGGGTCAGATCTGAAAAAGATTCAGGAAGGCAGAAAAGACCTGAAATTGAAATTTAGCGTGATGAAAGCTGTAACTCTGTTTTCATCCACTGTTAGACTTTGTATAACTGCTGCTGTATGTAAAAACACAGTTAATTAAGTTTTGGGCATTTTTGTTTAACTTTGCTTGATTATCTGAACATGTAAACATCTTCCTGTGTTTCAGCCACAGAAACAGATCTGGAGTCAGATGCATGAGCAACAAAACGTCTGAAAACCCTCCAAAACTTCGGTGCGGTCGCATCTCGTCATCGCTCAGCTGCAGCTTTAAACGCCTCAAACTTTCCCTCCTGTGTCGTGTTTTTTTAAAGAGAAGCTCACCACAGAGCTGAACAGCTCTGGAACAGTTTAAAGGGATTTATGATGCTGAGAAGTCTGTAAAAACAAAATGACATTTGTCCCATAAAACTCTCTGCTGCACCGCTGAAGACTGTAAACTTTGTCCTGTGGACTCTGTTTTCAGTCGGCCATATTGGCCCTGCTGTTGTAACTATATTACAAATATTAAAATCAAGTATGCAGCTTCCCTCAGAATATAAAATACTGTTTAATAAGTTCCTGCTATATGAACACATTACTGCTGACAATCACCAAAAATCAATCATCAGGTTTCTCAGCTGACGTACCTTCAAAACAGAGAAGGAAGGAAGGAAGGAAGAGAGAGAAAGATAAGAAAGGAAGAAAGAAGCAAACAAAGGAAAGAATAATGTTTTTCAAGTAAAAATTGAAGACAAACTTGTTTGTTTATTTGTTTGTTTGTTTGTTTGTTGTGAGCACCGTTTATTAATCGAGATCTTTTTAAACTCCATTCCAACATTCTCCTTCATCTTTACAAACATCATCATCACATTTCTGTTTTCACTTTTTCACCATCATTAAGAGTGAATGACTTTAGAGAGTGTACCCGAGCAACCAATCAGCTGATTGGCCATTTTAGCATCTCAGGGGGCGGAGCCAGAGTGTTTAAGAGCAGCAGGTTTCAGCCCGAATCTACTGAACATCACAGATAATCCATTTTATATGAGTTTCCATTTATTTCCTTAAAGTATGAAAGTTAATTACAGTCTTGAAGCTTGATTGACTCACAGTGACTTTTCCAATCAAACTGATTGATACTTGATGTTTATTGTGATGGATTACACAACTCAAACAAGTTTCAACAAGTTTCCTCCAAAACATTCAGGTCTACATAATTTAATTAATCTCAGATTAGTTAGAAATGAGCAGCAGTGAAGTCTCATCTGAGCTCTGACAGGTCCTCCATCCTCCATCTTGTGGTCCTGATCAAAATCAAGTTTGAAGACTTTAAGAGCTCATTTGTTGTAAAGTTGAGTTTATGAATAAAATGCAAACAGAAAACTGAGGGACAAGGCTGCAACCTACTATTATTTTCCTTATAATCCATTGATTGTGGATCATTATTCCCTGAAGCCCAACTGAACATATTCAGATGACTTTGTCACAAACACAAACATGTTGAGTTTATCATGGAAAACTAGCAAATATTCACATGTGAGAAGAAGAGTTTCTGGCATCTCTGCTTAAAAACAACAAACACAAATTGTTGCCAATTAATCTTCTGTCAATTGTTTAATCATCTGATCAGCTCTAGAGTACTATGATGTATAGTTGGGTCAGAAGGGCCCATAGCAGGTGAATCCAGCTTTGTTAATAACTTGTTTATTTTAAATTCATCAACATCATTTTTCTTATCAACAGATGGAGTCCAAGAGCAGCACTGAGACAAAGACACTTGTGTTACTGGCTGTCAGCAGGTCCAAGACATCCAGGAGGTTGTTGACACTAGTTATGATCATCAAGCACATTTCAAAACCTGCTCACAGTCAGTCGGTTGTTTCTGTCCTCTGGGAGGAACAGAGTCCATCAATCCAAGTGGAATTTAAGAAAAATATCCATAAATGTCTTTCAGTTGTCCTTCAGAAACACATTTATGAGCTTCCAAACAGAGGTTTTAAAACAGAGGTAGAAATGAAGGAAACATGAAATAATGAGCATCTTTGTCATTTCTTTGGATGATGTCTGGACCTTTTTAACTACGGCATGAAACAAGTTCCCTGATCTCAAACAGACTCACCACAGAACACAGAACTGCACTGACGATGTGTTTATTCACCAGAATGAAAACAGCAGCTGCATGTCAAAGCATTTCTTTCAGCACACGGGGCAGATGGAGAGCTTTTTACGCGCAGATGGAGAGCTTTTACGCACGACGCACGCACCGGTTAGGTCGCGTGGAAAGCGGCGCTGGAAAATGGCGTGCTGCTGGGCATGCAGTGGTACCTAAGGGTGTAGTTCTGCCCCTCGTTGTTGTCCCAGAACTCCCCCTCCTCACTCTTCAGGTAAACGGCGAAGTGTACAGCCGAGCTGGGGTCCATGAAGGGCGGCGTGTAGACGGTGAAGCTGTACCGCTCCCCCACAAAGCCCAGCTGATCCGCGGGCACGGACAGAGCCTGCGCGTCCACGTAGGTGAGCCAGTCGTTGAAGGTGTACCTCACTCCGACCTCTCTGTCGATGCAGCCGGTAAAGACCCGGATCTGCCCCCGCACGTCAAACTGGGTGATGGAGACCCTCTCCAAGCAGACGCGGAGCAGCTCTACTCTCCGCTCCGCGTCCCGGGGCTCCGGGAAACAGGCGACCAGCCGGTCTGTGTCCAGGCTGGTCTTGAAACTCTGGCACAGGTCGTTCAGTGAGTCCTGCTGCTGCGGCGGGAAGCTCTTGTGCCTGGACAGAACTTTGCTTGGGATCTGCGGCTCCTCCAGCGAGCTGAAGTGCTTGACGCTGGCCAGGTTCAGCCCCATGGAGTCGGCGAACTTCACCCGCTTCCTCCCGTCACTCCCGGAGACGTCGTCCAGGAGCGCCCCCGGGTAGGCGGGCAGGGACCGGGCTCTCCTCCTGTCTCTCATGAATCTCTCCAGATGAGACGCGTCTACCTCGTCGTCCAGATCTCCCTCCTCATCCTCCTCCTCTTCCTCCAGGCCGTTCCCCATGAGTCTCCCCGGGGAGGGCGGCTCTCCCCCGGTGTAACAGGACATGTCTGCCCGGCAGCCCCGCGGCCTGTTTATGGCTGCAAACTGGTCAGGAGTCCGGGGCAGCTTGTAATGAGTAGAGACCGCCCCCCACCCCACCACACACACACACACACACACACACACACACACAGAGGACAACATGATGACAACAGAGCGCGTGCAGCTGCACAGAAACACGCGCACCGTCAACTTTCACCTGTTTGCGTGCAGGAGCAGACTGTTCAACAACAACAACAGTAACAAACTAATAATAATGATATTATTAACAATAAAAAAATAATAAAAACAAATTGCACGTGGCACCATTTATACAAGTTTAATAACAACAATATAAATACATGAAACTTAAACTCAGTTTGGCCTCACATGGAGAAAATGACATACAGTCATAAAACCAACTAATAATTCAACTTTATTCTTAAACAACAAGAAGACATATATATTATATAAACACATATACATACGTATATATTATTATATAAACACTCTTAATGACCTGTCTTTCCATTGTACCTTTTGAAAATAATCGTTAGTTGCAGCCATATTTTTTTTAACACATTATAATATAGAACTGTTATACACATATAACCCAGAACACATACACACATAACAGAAAAAAATATGATTTTATTGGGTGTTATATCATTTTTATAACATTTATAAATGCTCTGAAAATAATAGTAAAATACAATATAATAAATTATTGTATAAATAAATAAATAATATTGTAAATAAGTAAAAATGAATGAATGAACTGTTTTCTTTATAGGTATTTGGTGGGTGGGGCTCTAATGAAGTATCTAAGTACCATTTCCCCTCTGATATTGATGTACTTTTCATATTTGTAGTGTTGCTTCAAGTATTATTATTTTCCTGATATTGATATACAGTACATCAATATTTATAATCATTGTAATAAATAAATCAAATTACGTATCTTGTGATTGTTTAGTTTTCTTTTTTTGAAACATAATTTTTCAACATCATGTAATTTGGCTTTTTTCAGCTTTTTTATGACTGATATTTTATTGATTTTGCATTTATAAACAAAATCTTGCACACCCTCATATACAGTACACATATATTTACACATAAGTATACATACTTATTACTACATATCCTAACATAATTAAACATAATTCAATAAATGAACAAATAAATAAATAGTTTATATGTTTCATTCCATATGTAATTATTGAATTGAAAGCTTATTTGAATGTGGATACAGTAGTTCTGAGAAGTAAAGTCACAGATGTTATGTAACGCAGCCGTCCATGTGGCTCCAACAAGTGCGTCATACGGCTGCCTGTCAACAAACACGTGTCATCACCACCATCATCCTGACGTCACGCTGTTTAAAACACACTTTAACTGAGCAGAAGTTCCTTATTTAGACAGCAGCACACAGGTTTTAACCGCTTCATCCCCTCAGCAGCTGCTCCATAAACCGCTGCCACATCTGGAAAAATGCTTTTCTGTAAACAATAATGTAACATCCTGCTTTATTTACTGAACTGTCACCAAAAAAGACAACAAAAATCATATAATGTGTTGTGTCTGGCCTTTTACATGACGCATCCCCAGACAACAAGTCACCACACACTCAAAGTCAAAGTCACTGAGTTAAAATGTGACCCAGTTTGGGTCAATACAGCACCAACATAACACTGGGTCAACTTTAGTAATCTGTTACTGTTTCACACAACAAGCTTCAGCTAAAAACTGTCACAAATGTTTAGTTTCTTGTACAAAACGATGTGCAGATAATAAAACTGAGTCAAAACAAAACAAAACAAAACAAAACAAACAAACCCTTGTCTTGAGTGGCTTTCTGGGTAACGTTAACCCAGCATTGTGCTGGTGCAATATCGACCCAAACTGGGTAAAATTTTAACCAGTGATTTTTACTCATTTACAAGCAAAAATGCCAAAAATTCAGTTTCAATCTCCTGAACTGTGAAGATTTGCTGCTTTTCTTTGACATAAATGACAGTAAACTGCAGATTATTTGGTTTTAAAGGAGGTTTTCCTCACTGTAATCATTCCTCCTGTTCATACTGGATATTAAAAGATCCCCTTCAAATGTGAAGTGATGGAGGCCAAAATCCACAGTGTGTCCACACAGTCATTTAAAAGTAGATGTGAAGCTTATATGAGGCTTCAGCAGTCTGAGTTAGTCATATCAAGTGGATATCTGCCACATTTACAGTCTTTTTAGCATCAAATTCCCTCTTTGTGTTTCCTCGGACAGTGTTTCCCTGTTGAGCTGCGGTGGAAGTATAGTAACAAAAAGAGGGACTTTGGCACTAAAAAGACTGTAACGTTGAAAGATATCTACTTGATTTGACTCATTTGGACGCTGAAGCTTCATATTAGCTTCAGATAAACTTTGAAATCCATGTTTGCACAGAAGGAGGACTGTGGATTTTGTCCCCCATCACTTCCATTGTAAGTGCATTATGAAGGGATCTTCTAATGGTCAGTATGAACAGGAGGAATGATTACAGCAAGAAAAACAGGTTTCACTCTTCATTTGGGCTCCTGACTGCTGGTTTAAGACACACTGGAAAAACTGTGAACCGTCCTTTAATATTTAAATCCAGAAAACACTCAGCAGGAGAAACTGTGCGTCCTTCATTTTATTCTTTACTGATTCTTTTTAAGTTTAGTTTTATAGAAAACAATATACACATAACTCGTCCACAAGGCCCCAAACTGAAAACAAACCAAATAAGAAACAGATTGAAAACAGCATCGACAGGTGATGAGAATAAATTTAGATTTTGAACCTTGTAAATCCACAAGGTGGCGCTGTAAGTCTACTCTGACTGTGCTTCACATTCATTCTGCTGATAACCTCCAACATAATTTCTCACTACAACACACCACACCTCCAACTCTGAAAAGGTTTTTAATCTCTAAATGAGCGTTCAGCACTTCACCTTTATATGATGTTACTGAATGATGACATGTACATTAACCTAATCTTATTTTAATATTTATGTAATAATGAGACTGTTGAACAAAGAACCTGTGTGACTTTCTAATCACCAGTTACACCAGTTTTATTTAATTGGATTCTAATTTATGGACTTTGCCTCTTTTGCACATCTAGTTTTCACCTTTTTATTGTCTTAATACCTTTTACATATGATCTGCCACTTCTGTTTTATCAACGTAGGAATAATGTATACTCTGTGTACTAGAGGTACATTAGGGTAATGTGTCTGTTTGCTGTCATGTACATATTGGAGATCGTGTGTATTTTTCTGCATGCAGCACTTGAAACCAAGACAAATTTCCCATCTGGGACAATAAAATCTTATCTTAACTTGCAAACATCAGAAAAATGCCCGTCATGACTTCCTCGAGTCCAAGATGACATCATCAAATGTCTTGTTTTGTCCAACCAACAGTCAAAACCCAAAAATACTCAGATTTTACAGTGAAAGTAGGTTACAGCTGCAGGTACAAAGGAAAATCTATATACAGATACAAAAAGTAAACAGAAGAGAACAAACTGTAGAGCAAATTGAAATTAGAAGCTGTCTGCAGTATAATACATACTAATACTATCATGGAAGATGAGAAACAAACAGCAAAATCTCACATTTGAGAAGCTGGAACCATCACATCTTTATCTTTTTTAAAAAATGATTTAAAAATGATTAATGGATTATCAAAATAGTTGCTGGTTAATTTTCTATCAATCGTAGAAGCAATCGTTTTAGTTTTACAAAACTTTTCTTTCCCTCCAAATGTCTGAACATGAAGTCATTCTGGACAGAAATTATGAAGTTTAAGAGTCAAAAAACAAAAAAAACTGTCTTTTGGATGAAATTTAATTATAATTTTTATTTTAATGACCCTGTGACCTTTCCTCCAGCGCCACCCTCAGGACAAACTTTACATTTCAGCACATTTTAGGAATATATTTTCTCATTTCATGTCTTGGCTCTTTTGATATTTTCTGATAAAGACAAATATAAAAACAAAGGTTTACCAGACTGATGTTACTCTCCTGTGGCATCAAACCATCAACAAAAAAAGACAAAAACAATCACAGAAGTTTTTTCATCTGAAATGTTTTATTGCAAAAACATGCAGCTGTACTGAGATACTGAGTGTTTTTGTCTTTTTTCTTGACGTCCGGATGAGACGGAGAGACACCATCATGACCTCAAGATCACATTCACATGTGTAGAAGTTTGATCTGTTGTCAAACCAGGACTTAAGTCACCAAACTGCACTTAAAAACACAGCGACGGCTTTATTTCTAAATAATCTGAATGGAAAAGTTTATTATTAAAGTCTTCTTGTACCTTCTGTGTTTCAAAAAAATATTTAAAATCTGTCAAATGTTTTTGCAAAAAGAAGTCAAAGTTTGTACATGATGTGACTTTGGACTGAAATTCTTCTTTTATGGACCCCTGACCTCACAGATCTCCTGCATGTGTAAAATCTGTCTGTCTGTGATTGTGTCGAGTCAATGCGCTTCAAGCAAGAACGACTCATAGAAACAGGCAGGACAAGTGATTTATGAAAACTTATCCATTTACTTCCAGTTTTCTCTTATTTATGTTGAAGAAAGATTCTCATGTACACGGTAGGACTGTAGAGTCCATTAGTCGATTGGCAGAAAATTAATTGGCAACAATTCTGATTAACTTTTTCAGAAACAATGTCAGAAATTCTCTGGTAGAAGCTTCTCAGGTTTTCTTTGTGTTTTTGACTGTTGGTCAGACACAACAAGTCACCTCATTATGTTCACTTAGGCTTCAGGGAATAATGATAATAATAATTTCCACTATTTCCTGACATTTTAAACACCGAACAATCAATCGATTAGTTGACTGCAGCCTTACAGTCCTCCTATGATGGAATAATACAACCTGTCGCTCAGTTTGATAAAACACAATTTTACAACAAATAAGCTCAATATAAACTAAAACTATTAAAGTCTTCAAACGAAGCCCCTCTTCAAGACCAGGAGATCAGTCAGAGCTCAGATTGGACTTTAACACATTTTCAATTAATCAATTTAGGCAGATCCAAATAATATGGAGTAAATCTGCAGTTTTTGGGGCCCCTGAGCAGTTGCCTGCTTGGCCTCGGCTGAGCGAGGGTTAAAAATACTGTGGATTAACAGTATAGAACCATATCCAGGAAATGTGGGTAATCTCCTTGAATTTTGGACTTTTGCTGACGAGAGGCGTCCATATTAGCTTGACTGTCCAGGAACGACCTATTATGAAGCACCCAGAGGTCACACATATACAAATACTTGTTTTTGTACCCGTTAGCTGGCAGCGGTTTGCATCTTCCAAGGTAATGTTGTGATCACATTGGTGTTGACTGTCTGCCCAGAATGAGAGCATCTTCGCTCATTTACCTCCAGTATTTCCACAGTGGACCACGTTTAAGTCATATCTGAGTTACCGTAATAACGAGTTCTCGTTATGTAAATAGCGTTCATGTCAACCTCCCACATATATCCGACTTAGCACTTAATAATACAGAATTACATGAAAACCGACCATGGACGCCCTGTTAGTCAAAGTCCGTCGTTCAGTGTAAATTTAACTTCTGTGAGTAACTTTATCGTTACTTAGTGACAGCTGGTGTTTAAAATGAGAAACTGCTACCTGAGTGTTTTGTGCACTGCTTCTCTTTGCTAATGATAATGCTAATTAGCAGCAGTGTAGAGAATCTGTAGCGTACAGCGAAGAAGAGAACAGGGCGGCCATGTTTGTAGTTCTGTTTTTGAAAAGCTGGGCAGTGAGTGGAAATGCTAAAGCTAAATACTAGTAACAATCAGGTATGTGATGAATGACCACTGAAATTAAATGTTTTCCTCACAGCGCTGTTGTGTGACAAATTTGAACAAAGTGTTTTGTGTCTCCGTTATTGAAAGGTGAGGCTAATTAAAAGCAGCTAGCTAGATGCTACAGGCTCTAAGTTCATCAGTTGGTCTAACAGAGCGCTACGTGGCTACGCTTTAGCTTGGAACACTTGTATGAGCAAACCTCACAGAAAAAGTTCTTGCATGAGGCCCGATGTGTTCAAAGAATCGTTGCTGCTTTTGAAGGTTGATGTTTGGAGCTTCAGACAAACCGCACAGTGATCAGCTTCTAATCAGAATCAATAATCGGAAGGTCATCTGCTGGAGTTGTGCTTTATAGTAAAAATTTACAATCAAATCAAATCTTTAACCTTTAAAAGCAGCAGTTTGGAGATCTTAAAGAAGGCGAACATTAAAAGTTATATTTATGCAAAGGCACCAGGAGGTTTATGGCAAAACTGATCCAGGTTGTTAAAAACTTTTCTGTAACTGCAGCTTCTTACAGTTTAAAAAGTAGAATTATTAACAGTTGGATTTCAGTATTTTGTGATAATTTCTTAGATGAGCCTTAAATAAGAGAAACTTTTGATCAGATTTTTCCTGAACTCTCAGGATTATACTTCATTCATATTCAGGTCAGTGACCTCAATCAATACAAATATAAAACAGTTCAGTATTGCATGTTATGATGTTCTGCATATGAACAATAGATCTGAGCAAAGTCACATGACTGCAGTGTGATGACATCATGATTAGCTGCTGATTACATATTTATAGTGTTACATTCAGTTACAAAGATATAAAAAGATACAACAAATTATACATCCACTGCGATTCTATGATAAAGATTTTATAAAATCTGATAAATTCAACAACGTAAATGACTTCATTAACATAATGCCACGTGATTGGTTGTTTAAAAAGCATGAAATGAATCTTGGGTATTGTAGTACTGTGACAGGCAGCCTAGAGTTAGTGATCCTAGAACAGAAGTTTCCCTCCGAGAACGTTTTTAATCCACTGATCAGATCCTCGATGGTCCGCAGCAGCCGCTCGTCTGTTCTGGGAGCGCCGCTCTGCGCTGGGAGGAGCCACACGCTGCCATTGGCTGCTGCAGCTGTCAATCAGTACTGAAGGGGATTTGACTGTAATGTATGTTGATGATCACAGCGGCATGTCCGACGCTGATGATGTCACTCGCTGTCTGTGGTGTACATGCGGTACATCAGTGTGACGATGAAGGCTGCCAGAACGGGAATCAACCAGTTAGACCACCAGCTGCAAGAGAGACAGACAGCTAGTTAACTAACCAACTAAACCAGTTAGACCACCAGCTGCAAGAGAGACAGACAGCTAGTTAACTAACCAACTAAACCAGTTAGACCACCAGCTGTAAGAGAGACAGACAGCTAGTTAACTAACCAACTAAACCAGTTAGACCACCAGCTGCAAGAGAGACAGACAGCTAGTTAACTAACCAACTAAACCAGTTAGACCACCAGCTGTAAGAGAGACAGACAGCTAGTTAACTAACCAACTAAACCAGTTAGACCACCAGCTGTAAGAGAGACAGACAGCTAGTTAACTAACCAACTAAACCAGTTAGACCACCAGCTGTAAGAGAGACAGACAGCTAGTTAACTAACCAACTAAACCAGTTAGACCACCAGCTGTAAGAGAGACAGACAGCTAGTTAACTAACCAACTAAACCAGTTAGACCACCAGCTGTAAGAGAGACAGACAGCTAGTTAACTAACCAACTAAACCAGTTAGATCACCAGCTGTAAGAGAGACAGACAGCTAGTTAACTAACCAACTAAACCAGTTAGATCACCAGCTGTAAGAGAGACAGACAGCTAGTTAACTAACCAACTAAACCAGTTAGACCACCAGCTGTAAGAGAGGCAGACAGCTAGTTAACTAACCAACTAAACCAGTTAGACCACCAGCTGTAAGAGAGGCAGACAGCTAGTTAACTAACCAACTAAACCAGTTAGACCACCAGCTGTAAGAGAGACAGACAGCTAGTTAACTAACCAACTAAACCAGTTAGACCACCAGCTGCAAGAGAGACAGACAGCTAGTTAACTAACCAACTAAACCAGTTAGACCACCAGCTGTAAGAGAGACAGACAGCTAGTTAACTAACCAACTAAACCAGTTAGACCACCAGCTGTAAGAGAGACAGACAGCTAGTTAACTAACCAACTAAACCAGTTAGACCACCAGCTGTAAGAGAGACAGACAGCTAGTTAACTAACCAACTAAACCAGTTAGACCACCAGCTGTAAGAGAGACAGACAGCTAGTTAACTAACCAACTAAACCAGTTAGACCACCAGCTGTAAGAGAGGCAGACAGCTAGTTAACTAACCAACTAAACCAGTTAGACCACCAGCTGTAAGAGAGACAGACAGCTAGTTAACTAACCAACTAAACCAGTTAGACCACCAGCTGCAAGAGAGACAGACAGCTAGTTAACTAACCAACTAAACCAGTTAGACCACCAGCTGTAAGAGAGACAGACAGCTAGTTAACTAACCAACTAAACCAGTTAGACCACCAGCTGTAAGAGAGACAGACAGCTAGTTAACTAACCAACTAAACCAGTTAGACCACCAGCTGTAAGAGAGACAGACAGCTAGTTAACTAACCAACTAAACCAGTTAGATCACCAGCTGTAAGAGAGACAGACAGCTAGTTAACTAACCAACTAAACCAGTTAGACCACCAGCTGTAAGAGAGACAGACAGCTAGTTAACTAACCAACTAAACCAGTTAGATCACCAGCTGTAAGAGAGACAGACAGCTAGTTAACTAACCAACTAAACCAGTTAGACCACCAGCTGCACGAGAGACAGACAGCTAGTTAACTAACCAACTAAACCAGTTAGATCACCAGCTGCAAGAGAGACAGACAGCTAGTTAACTAACCAACTAAACCAGTTAGACCACCAGCTGCAAGAGAGACAGACAGCTAGTTAACTAACCAACTAAACCAGTTAGACCACCAGCTGCAAGAGAGACAGACAGCTAGTTAACTAACCAACTACACCAGTTAGACCACCAGCTGCAAGAGAGACAGACAGCTAGTTAACTAACCAACTAAACCAGTTAGACCACCAGCTGTAAGAGAGACAGACAGCTAGTTAACTAACCAACTAAACCAGTTAGATCACTATCTTTATATCACCTTTCACTCTCTCCGTCTCTCCTCTTTATTAACCTGTTTGTCTCTTTTTATCTCTGTCTAACTAGCAAGAGATTCAACTCGTTACTACAGTTTGATTCTTTTCCCTTTGTATGTATGTATGTATGTATGTATGTGTGTGTGTGTGTGTGTGTGTGTGTGTGTGTGTGTGTGTGTGTGTGTGTGTGTGTGTACCTGGGCTCCTCCTTCAAAGTGGTCAACAGTGTTTCCTGTAAAACACAAACACAACAGACATCATCAGACTCTTGAACCCAGAGATACAAAGAACATAAACAGCAGCTGTTTAACAGTGTTGAATGTTTCAGGGTTGATTATGTCCTGAAAGAAACAAACTGCTTCACTTACCTCAGGTTTGGCGATCTTATCGAGGTCGTCCTGCAGACACACAGACAGACAGACAGACAGGTTATATCCTGCATATTAAACTGATTGAGAGAGGAGAGCACTTTGCCTACAGCAGAGTTCCTGAAATAACCGCTCAACAAAATGCCCGAAAACTTCAGCTGATATCAGCTGATCACAGATGTATTGATATTACAGATGTGCAAAAAGACACTGCAGTATATTTCCAAATATTGCTCTTAATAATTACATTTCTAATTCATTTTATTGTTTAAAATCAAGTAAAAATATCATTATCGGTACAAATTGCTCAATAACTCAAATTTGAGGGGTTCTCACATGCTGGGCGTTTCATCAACATAGTAATTTAAAATACTTTACATGAGACATATAAAGGCAACAAATGTTGATATTAAGAAGACACATGAATAGGATTTTAAAAGTTCTGAACGCTTCATTTGTGACACATGCCCATAAACGGCCGTCCGTTCTGTAGCCTTGGTTGCTAAGGTGGTTGCTAAGGTGGTTGCTAGGTGGTTGCTAAGGTGGTTGCTAAGGTGGTTGCTAAGGTGGTTGCTAGGTGGTTGCTAGGTGGTTGCTAGGTGGTTGCTAGGTGGTTGCTAAGGTGGTTGCTAAGGTGGTTGCTAAGGTGGTTGCTAGGTGGTTGCTAGGTGGTTGCTAAGGTGTTTCCATGTGTTGTCCACTCTCATATTTCAGATCTGATTCAGCTCCAACATGTACGGATGGATTTGAGAAGTTGACATTTGGAGTAAAGAAGGAGAAAAAGAAGTGAAATCCTGCTACTATAGTTTGTTTACGTAGCCTCCGGAGCCGGAGGAAGCTTCCTGAAGCTGACCAATCAGAACAGAGCGGGCTCATCAGGAGGGGGGCCTTAAAGAGACAGGAGCTAAAACAGCCTGTTTCAGACAGAGGCTGAACTGAGGGGCTGCATAAAGGGCCAGTATAAGATAAATACGGAGTTTTTAACTGGAAATCATGCAAAGATATTCCAGTAGAGCCCCAGAATATAAATATAGAGCTGGAAATGTGCAGAATATGTGTCCTTTAAATATACCAGCACAAACACACAGACTGACCGGGTGCAGCTCTCCTATCACCATGCTGCTGGCCATCTCTCTGGCGTCGGTTGAGTGTCCGACATCCTCGAAGCTCTCGGTGGCGTTTCCTCCCGCCTGCTCCCTCAGCACCTCCTCTCCTCCGGGGTGCTGAGATGAAAAACAAACACACACACAGACAGTGACTCACGCAGCTATCGGGACTGTCACAGTTCAGCGAGCACATGATAACAGTGAAGTTCTGCTCGTTAAAACTGTGCTTTTGTAGTTTTTAACTCTGAACTTGCAAAAACACAGCAGCACTTCACAAGCAGCCACAATACATCAGGTTTCTGACAGTTAAACTCACATCCTGTATAGTGACACTTTTAAATGACACACCAATTTCTGAATATTTCTAGAGCTGCAATGACTAAACAATCGACAAAAACACCAGAAATGTAAACAAAAGTTGAAATATAGCCAATTTTTACACTGTTCTCTGAGGTGTCAAAGTAGTTTTGTGGCTAAAAAGCAAATGATGACTTAAACATCACTGAAGAGCTGAAACATCAGATCTGTGTGGAGCCACCGTGACGACTCCTGTTTTGAAGCCTCGAGTTTGGCATTTTGACCGTCCAGCTACAGAACCTCACGCACCGCCATGGTAGCGACTTGTCAATCACAACGTAGCCACACCCTAAAGCATACCCTGCTTTATCATCTATTTCACTCTAAACGGGACCATAATTCACAAAATGAACATCATGCTGTATTGAAGAAGACTTGAAACTAGTGATTGAGACCATAAACTCATTAGGAAACTGTTTACTGAGGTAATAAATCAGGTGAGAAGTAGAATCATTTTCTCATAGACTTCTATACAATCAGACTTGTTTTTGGAGCCAGTGGAGTCGCCCCCTGCTGGCCATTAGAGAGAATACAGGTTGAAGGCACTTCCTCATTGGCTTCACTTTTCAAACCCGGAGTTAACCGCTTGGCTTTGACTGACGCTCTTTTAATGACATTGTCTCATTGTGTCCTCTTCTTCTGCAGTGTTTAATGGCACCAACTGGAGAATTAGCGCCAGCTGCTGTTTATCTGCTAATATTCACACAACAGTGGATGGAAACAAACCTTTTTTTCTGGAAATTCAGTTAAAATTTGCACTACTAATGGAAACTTGGCTTGTGACACGTCTGTTCAGAAGAATCATTACAGTATGTCAGGGTGCGTAGGAGTGGACTGTCAAGATATACAGTTTAAAATATCCAACTGTCCCTGACTCAACTTCATCAGAGTCCTGTAATGATTCACCACGGCCTACAATCCCAGACCAGAGCATTAAGAACAGCAACACACAGATGTGTGTTTGTTCTGGCCAGCAGAGTGTCCTGAAGTGAACCATTAGACTCCGATCAACTGCTGCCAGCTGCTTTAAAAAAAAAAAAAACTGGATCCATGAACTCCAAACTCCTCCGAAACTGACACCAAACATTTTAAAACAGGAGGAAAATGCTCAAAACATAACAAGATGGTTTCTGACAATGTCGTTGCAGCTTCAGATGTGTCTCATTTTGTGTTGTCCGTCATCAACAATAAGAGTAAACTGAGCTGTAAAATGAGTCTGCTCGAGTAACCCGACCGCTGAAAACTGGGTGTACTGTTGGACCAGAGGCCCACACCCTGAACCATGTACAGCAGTAACACTGACACTCTGCTCAATGTGTGCAGTTTCTAAAGGCAGGAATACTGGCAATGTGATTAAAGACAAATTAATTTAGCAACATATAAGCACAAAACTGAAATTAGACTTAATAATAAATCAGGATCCACCAGCTAAAATTGTGCTTTAGTGATGCATATTTACCCAGCTGGTAATCCAGCCTCGACTTTGTTGATGAATTACAAAAGATGGAAGAGGAAACGTATGAAATTAATATGTATTGTTTACTCATAATTATAAAATTTATTTGAATGGCAACAGAACATTATTATGCAGTCATATTTGTTTCTTTAAACCACATCTGAAGTCCAGGGCTGCAACAAATGCTTGTTTTCATTATTGATTAAGTTGCTTGATATTTACTCAGTTTATTGATAAATTGTTTGGTCTGTAAATGTCTGAATGTGAAAAATGTCCAAAACCCGTAAATATTCTGTTTACGGTTAAAGGTTCTAAGGAATCAGAAATTCCTTCTCATTAGTGACACTGGTGGCCGTTAAGTGAGCTCAGTCAGTTAGCATCCTGTTGCTCGTGCTCGCACATGAGAATAACCCGCAAACTGCCAACTGTGTTTACCAAACACCAGCAGGCTCAGTGAGCTGAGGCCGGGGAGCAACGCGCTGCGGTTTTGTCGTGAAATGTGTGGCGGTGGACAGAGGCGGCGAGCCATCTGAAACCCCCAAAAAACAAACGTACTGTAGCCAGAAACGGTGATAGCTGGCATGGTTAGGCGGCTAGCCACCAGCCAACCTGGTGGCTAACAGAGCTGGAGAGCTAATATCTGCAGGGTGTTTCTAGTCGGATAAGTTAACAGTTTTTGTTGTGGTGGATGTTATGGAATTTTCTATCCTTAAGGGTTGCAACTCAGGGTCAGACATGGGCCTTGAGCTCATAGACAGTAAACGCACTAAATCTTAACAGAGAAGACACTGTCTCTCCCTGATATGCGAGGCAGCTGTTTGGGTTGTCTGAGGAAGGCAGGTGTCAGCCTATCTCGACGTTGCCTAGTAACCAAGGTCAGGGGGACTGACTGCTCACTTCCTAGACATCACAGATAGCTGGCCGCTCCTTTAACATAATCAGACAACAGTGGCCCCAGACTAGAATGTGCTGACGGTGAACACAACATGATCTGAATTAACACGGGTTACATTCGCTTTGACCATTTCTGGCTGTATAGTATTTGTGGCGTTATCTGTAGGGGTTTAGAGTCTGACCACCAGCATGAGCTGGCAGAATGTGAGACCAACTCATGCACCTACCTGCTGTAAATGAGAATGTCTATATTTCTCCTTGATCAAGCTTCAATAAACATTACACGATAAGACTTCAAAGGCAACTGAGCACTTTCTTCTCTCCTGACCTGACCATTGATCAGCAATTTCTCCACAACAGTGGATGCTGGTCGTTTGTTGACATTAGCGGGAGAGAGGCAAGGCACTCGGGAGCGTGCAAAAACGTCACATCCGTTGGATTTTTTTCAGACAAACCGGCCGAGTCTTTCACACAGAAGTCAGTCCACAGGCTGACCAACCGAGACAGTTGGGGAAGGTCTCATTTTTTAAGTTACGTTACAACCTGTTCACTCATTGGCAATACAGAAAACGATTAATACATGTAAATTCTTCACAATTCTTACATATAGCACCTTTAAATAAGACAGAGATAAGTAGCAAATATTCATAATTCTGAAGCTAGAACTCAGGCATATTTTGCATTTTTGCTTGGAAAAATTACTTTGACAACTTATCGATAAAGGCATCAAAATAATGGCAATAATGTTTTTGGCGACAGTAATCGATTGCTTGACTAATTGTTTCAGCTCCAGAGAAACAAAATGTTAAAAATAAAAACAATCTCGGGTCATGTCACTTCTCATCTTCCATACATCTCTCTATACACAGCAAGGAATCTGTCTGTCTGTCTGTCTGTCTGTGGGTTTGTCCTTTGTGTATCTTGAGAACCGTTCACCTGATCTACTTCATACGTGGCAGGTGGATTGCTGGGGAATGAAGGAACTGCAATGTCTATGTGTGAAGTTGTTTGAATTAGTGGTTCTTGAGAAATATATAAAAATATACAATTTTGATTTCCTTCTTCTGCTGCCCGTGGAGTCAACGAGCAAAAATATGGACAGCGCCACTCTGCCATTGCAACCCACATTGTGGTCAGAGGGGGTATTACATCCGTAGTGTTAATGACTTGAAAACATTTAAGAGACTCAAGCTGTACTACTAAACTGTGTACTGTGAATGTAACTTGGTACGTACATTCAAGACTTAGTGCAGGATGTCTCAGGCATGTTTTTAACGGGCACTACAGTTCATCCAATCAACTTCAGCTCTACTCAAAATTGTAGTCTCCAGATATTCTGTGTGTGAGGTGTTTAGGGAATATCGGTAAACTGTAGCGTATTGTCAAACTGAATGTACCACCAGACTTCAGTCAAAAAGACATTTACTACCAGACTTCAGTCAGAAAGAGATACATTTACCACCAGACTTCTGTCAAAAAGGCACACATTTACCACCAGACTTCAGTCAGAAAGAGATACATTTACCACCAGACTTCAGTCAGAAAGAGATACATTTACCACCAGACTTCAGTCAGAAAGAGATACATTTACCACCAGACTTCAGTCAGAAAGAGATACATTTACCACCAGACTTCAGTCAGAAAGAGATACATTTACCACCAGACTTCAGTCAGAAAGAGATACATTTACCACCAGACTTCAGTCAGAAAGAGATACATTTACCACCAGACTTCAGTCAGAAAGAGATACATTTACCACCAGACTTCTGTCAAAAAGGCACACATTTACCACCAGACTTGACACATTTACCACCAGACTTGACACATTTACCACCAGACTTGACACATTTACCACCAGACTTGACACATTTACCACCAGACTTCAGTCAGAAAGAGATACATTTACCACCAGACTTCAGTCCAAAAAAAGGACACATTTACCACCAGACTTAAGTTTAAAAAAGACACATTTACAAGAGACACTTCTCCAGCTAACCACGCATCATTTTCAGGTGATTTTCTGTTTAAAAAACAAACAAACATACAAACAAACGTGTCTGTATGTGGGGTCTGACCACCCAGAGTGGTTTATTTCCTGTTCTGGTTGATTTCCACATGCTGTTTGTCTCCCGGCTGTTGACACAAATATCTTCCTCACCTCTTCCAGAAACTTGGTAACATCGTAGACTTTGTTGTGGATGATGATCCACGTTGATTTGAACGTGTTCTGCTCTTCGATCTCTGACAGTCTGTAATATTTGACTCCATCAGGGCTCCTCTCCTCCTTTTCACCCATTTGAGTGTCTGAAAGCTCGGACAGTTTAAACCTGAGGACCCGCGGAGGGAAGTTAACTGTGGACCGTGACTCCGCACAATCACATCGACATTTACCCCAGTTTCTACCCACAGGAGAGTCTACAGAGTGTCAACTGTGAGCTCACCGACGTCAAGACGGACACAATATGAAACGGAACATCCGGTTTCTACTCTCAAAATAAAGTGGTATGACATATGAGGCCATGTGAACGCTGATTATTATTATTTTCAACTTTATTTATTCATTTCAATATGCTAAACATCATTCGTCATTACATGGGGAAATGATTTGAACAAAAATAGCCCTATAAATCCAGATGCCAAGGCGTAATTAGTACCTCTTATGTATTATCATAAGCACCAGTTTTTATTAAAGGATAGTTCAAACTTTTTCAAATCTGTCTGTCATGTCGTGCAAATAAGCATTGAACATTTTCCTCTTGTTCATAGTGGACATTAAACACTCCTTCATAATGCACTTTCAATGTAAGTGATGAGGGACAAACTCCACAGTCCACTCCACTCAGAAGTTTATCTGAAGCTAAAATGAAGCTTCAGTCGTCCAAATGAGTCAAATCAAGTGGATGCCTTCAAAGTTACAGTTTTTAAATTTAGATTTCCGTCTTTTTACTACTATACTACTCTACTATCCTTTCACTGCAGCTTAACAGGGAAACACAAAGAGGGAATTTTATGCTGTACTATTTTATACTATAGCTAATAGTTAACATTTTGATGGAGTAAATTGGGAACACTGCAGGAAAATGGGGGATTCCTGTTACAAAGCTATACCTTTGGAAGATATCTATTTGATTTAACTAATTCAAACTGCTGAAGCCTCAAATAAGATAAACGTTTGAATACATTTTTGCACAAAACATTTTTTTTTCAAATACATGAGAGGCACATCTTTTTTTAATGAATTTAGTTTCTTACATTTAAACTTTGAAAAACTCATTAAGAACGAAGCATTTAATATTTAACATATTTATATTAACATATAATATTTAAATCCTGCATTTTTATATTAATTTTATAATTGTTTAATCTCTAAATGACTTTTTCTTTGATCTCATTTAGTTTTTTTTGCGTGACAGATTTTATAATTGTATTTTGAAAGGCCACTTTCTGGTTTCCGGTGAGGTTGTATTTTTTCCTCGCTGCTTCACGTAGCCTCAAAGTTCCTCGCACAGTCAGTGGGAACCATAGGAACACACCCACCGGACGTCTGTGCTGCTATTGTTCAGTTTCTTCCCCACCTTTGACTGTGGGGCTCTGTGATTGGCTCCTGTCGCTGTCAGTCATCGGTGAGCTGTGGGCGAGGACGAGGCTAAAGTTCACACCAGTTCAACGCTTTCAAGGAAACTCGCTTCTCACGCAAACGCCGGGAGGAAGCACGTTTGTCACGAAATGAGAGTTTTATTTTCCGCTTGGTGGCTTTCAGCGGGCAGCCGGAGGCCCTGTTATACTCCCAACACCCAGCTGATGTGTAAAACCTGTTAAATATAGAGATAAACTGGCATATTCTGTAGATAAAGTCTCTCTGGCGGGAAAACCACCGACTCCAAATCAAAGATTATCTTTAGAGCAATCACTCCAGAGCCGAAAACAGTCACCTCAACTGTCTGCTGTAAAAAGGAAATAATACCCAGACAGTGTCTTAGATCACATTTCAGTGAGCAGGATGGTTGGCTACGTGTTTGATAAACATTCAGAATATAAAATAAATACAGATACTGCAGTTTATGTTTTGAAACATAAAAATTATTGAGGTCATAAAGTCGTGCAACACCTTGATAATGAGAAAACTTAATAGTAATAAAATCCTACTAACGTAGATATTTTGTTCATGTTTAATTCATTCAGCTGTTCTGATATATATTTATATTACACATTTAACAGCAGTTGCTCATTCATCAGTATCACTACATAATAATTTACAGGTCTTTTCCTCAAACTGGACTTAACACTGTATGTTGCATTCAGCCTCCACTGTTACATCATTTTATTGTTTTATTGCACTTGTCACCTTCTTATATTTCATACATTTCTTTGTCCATAGCACAGTCCATATTTCCTTCAATATTCAATTTAAAGTTTTATATCCCATTTCAAAACTATTATTTCATTTTGTAAATAGATTTAAAAATGTTTAATTGTAATATTACTTTTTCCATTTCCGTATTATTATTATTATTACCTTTGTACTATTTTTATTCTTCTATGTTAGGACATTCTTTGTATACTTACATACTTGGCTAATAAACAGATTCTGATTCTGAAAAGTTTTTGTATGTGTTTCTTTATTTTTGTGGGACTGAAAAGACTCAAATATAATGGCAGAGTCTAAAAAATATATGGTATCTGCCTTTAAAAACACACTTATTGTCTCACGTTAAATTATAAATTTTTAATTGCTTTCAGGTCGCCAAGTTTCCAGAAAACATAGATATGAGCGTTTTGATGGTGTAAAAGGAGGCAGAGTGAGACCTCATTCTATCGCCGTCCTCAACATCTTTGGTTAGGCGTATTTTTATCGTTTTAAAAGTATTTCATGAAATTTTCTTTTCACTTTACCAGCTTAATTATCAGGAAACAGTTCACTCGGATATCTATCATTAATAATGCTGTCCAGTGTTACTGTAAAAAGTTCAGCGACTCATATGTTGATGGAAAAACAGGAAAAACGGATTTAGGCTAACAGCTTGTTTTAGCTAACAGCTAAGCTAATAAGCTAACCTGCTTGGATTTTGAGTCAAGAAGATAAAAAGAGGTGAGTGAGACAGAGTTAAGACTTCAACTGACTCATTTTTAAGTTATAGATTACTTTTTAATTTTTTGAGGGCAATAATGTGTCAGAAGTGTCCATCAAAAGTTACCAGAGCTCAAAATGATGTGATTAAATTGATTATTTTATATACTTCAATCATATCAAAGTGATCATTTTTGGGATGCAACTAATTACTATATTCACTGTTGATTATGTTTTTTATTAATTTATATTTAATATAGTCTATATTTAATTGAGGCTATAATAGAGCACAAAATTAGCATCAGATTAATCATTATTAATCGATTGTCAAAACTTATTTTCTGACGCTCCACCAATGGATTAATCGACTAATCGTTTCTCCACTAACTCCTCTTTTTTAAAGTTTTCATCAGGTTTATAACAATATATTGATACTTTTCATTGTAGGCACAGATGATTTAAGCAAATCACTGAAACAAGAAACAACATGTTCCAAATCAGTAACTTAGTAAAAATGGAAATAAAACGTGTGGGTAAAGAAAAGATGAATACAGTCTTCAAAATAATGATGATGAGCCTCATATTTAAGATGTTTGTAATGAGTGTGTTTGTTATACTTGATAATACTTTGTCAACAGCTAAATCGATTAACTTCATTCTGATTTTAGTACTAGAGATATTATCGGTTGGTCATTGTTGCAGTTCAGATTTAACAAGCTGTTGGACTGATTAGAAACCTGCTCAGTTTCTCGTGTTGATCGTCAGTAAGTGTAAGTTGTGTGTTTGTATGTGCAGGATGAACGGAGGAGCCCAGCAGCCGTTGTTTTTCCTCGGGTTACCAGACCTGAAGAAGCTGTGCTGCGTCACTCTGAGTCTGCAGGAGGAGGACGAGGAGCCGAGGAGCAAACAGATCAAGACCTGCAGGTGAACGACACTTAAAGAGGACGTATTCTGCACATTTCCAGCTCTATATTTATATTCTGGGGCTCTACTGGAATATCTTTGCATGATTTACAGTTAAAAACTTATTTATCTTATACTGGTCCTTTATGCAGCCCCTCAGTTCAGCCTCTGTCTGAAACAGGCTGTTTTAGCTCCTGTCTCTTTAAGGCCCCCCTCCTGATGAGCCCGCTCTGTTCTGATTGGTCAGCTTCAGGAAGCTTCCTCCGGCTCCAGAGGCTACGTAAACAAACTATAGTAGCAGGATTTCACTTCTTTTTCTCTAAGTGACCTCTTTAACAGCCTGTACCCTCGCTCAGAAGAAACTTAACCACACGTCTTGGATTGCCGTACCTACTTACAGGGGGGACTTAGGTTACTGATATGTTGACTGACAGTGAGATTGTGTTATTGGTTTGTGTGCAACCTTCATTTAAACAGTGGACAGGGCGCTGGCGTTCTGCAGGGACTGATAAGGTTTAGGGCTGCACCTAATGATTATTTTCATTATCAGTTAAGCTGCAGATTATTTTCTTGATTAATCAAATAATTGTTTAGTCTATACAATATCAGAAAATATTGAAAAATGCCAAAGTGACGTCTTTTTTTCTGACTAACAGTCCAAAACACAACATTTGTATAAGCAGCAACTCCTCACATTTATGGAACTGAAACCAAAGAATGTTTGCCTTTTTTTCTTGAAAAGTCATTGTTATGTTGAATCGATTATCAAAATAGTTGCTGATTAATTTTCTCCTGACTAATTGATTAATTGGCTAATCTTTGCAGCTCTAATAGGGTGAAAATATTTCTTACCAAATGCAGAAAACAGGTTTGATAATTATCTGTAGTTATTTACGTCCTGCTCAGTGTGAAGGGCAAAATCAGATTTTACTGAATTACTTGAACGCAGCATTCCTATGTGTCCTTCAGTAAAGTGTGTGTGTGTGTGTGTGTGTGTTCTCACAGAGAGCTGGTGCTGCTGTACTCTGATATTCTGGCCTCTCCTGCTTTGGATTCCTACAATGAGATCACTGTGGTCATGGCTGTAAGAAACACACACACACACACACACACTCACTGTTTGTACTTATATAATTGTGAGGACCGTCACAGACGACCCCTTAGCCCTTTGAACCTAACTGACGTAATCAGCATCAGAAATCACATTTCTTCTTCTTCTCAGACTCGTATCTCAGTTCTGAACACACAGACACGTTTTTTTTCCATTTATCTGCTTCGGATTCATGGAAAAATGCTCCTCATAACTTCAGATCTTCACCCTCATTATCACCAAATGTCGACCTTTTCTTCAGTATCACAGTAATCCAGTGGTTCTTACCTGTGTGCCGACAGTGTGTCATGTCCACAGGTACAATGGACCTCATGCAAGAAGCACTCGTATGAACAGATTTGCTCTTAAGAGTCACGTATGAGGGATTTAAGAGAATTTTGTCTTAGGTATGAACGAAATTTACAAGTTCAGAGCTGTCATACGAGTCATAAACAGACAGTCTGACTTTCTTCACAAGGGGAGAAACACTTCAATCATCATGTCTTCATCTGAATTAATTCTGAGTTTAATTAATTAATATTAATTATGAATTAATATTCTGTTCAGCACACTCATTCTAACACTGACAGACTGATAATCTGTTGGCAATAGCTGATAATCAGTGTTTCAATACAGAGCTCCAGTGCTGCTGGGAGTGTAGTTCTTGCTTTTCTGCCCATTAAACTGGTGGTAAATTTGGACATGGACACATTTTTGTGTCACTTCCTCACTGGATCAGTCTGTTCTTGAGCAGCGCCACCTAGCTGACGAAGCTCTCAACTATTTTTTCTCTAGAGGATCCTGATCAGAAGTTTCCCGCAGTAGCCCCACAGTGAATATAGATCACGTTGTTTCTGAAGTGTCTTTCCAGAGAAGAAATTTATTTTGTCAGCAGCTTCCAGGCAGCAGCTCTGTGGGGATTTTTGTATCATATAAGCACCACTGCTAAAGTTAGAAAGTCCTCACATTTCCCAAAATGTGAGTTGAGATCAAGCTAAAGCTAAAGTTAGCTTGCTGTTGATGAGCACCTCTCACATTCTGCTGCATCCTCGATAGATTATACAGTGAAAAGGTTGCATCACTAGTGAGCTAGCTGTAGCTCTGGGCTTTCTAAAGCTGTGTTTTGGCAGAATTAAGAGCTTTTTGGAACTTTAATAACAACACTTGCATAAAACAAAGACCAAAGAAGAAAAGTCGAAGTCTGTGTCCACACAGAGCTGCTCAAAAATCCAGTTTCCCCAATAAGAAGTTACAGAGTTGGGAAGTGGGCGAGGCGGCTGGTTCTGGAAGTGTTTTTCCTCCTTCTGTATTTATGTTCTCACCACCAGGTTCAATTATTTCAATTTCTGAGAAATCATATTTTTGACTGTCCTTTTGGTGGACGGTTAAAATACTACAATACCCATGAGCCCCAGTCACCGTTGCTATGGAGAAGAAGTAGAGATGCACCGATTGCAACTTTCTTGACAGATTCTGATTTTTTAAAAGTCTGACCTGCCAATTCTGATTTTTGGCCGATTCTGATTTTCTTTTTTTATAAGAATTTAATTCTTTCTTTATACTAGTAAGTATTTTGATTTGATATCACAATTGGGCACATTGGCTCTGTCTGTTCCTGATGACTGCAGGAACAGACAGCCAGATAGTTAAAGAGCTACAGACTACACAGCTCAGACAGAAGATTCAGTAAAAACTACACGAGATAAAACACTTTAAGTAAGTTTACTTACACATGACACATGGAAAATAAAGATGTTGTATGTTTGGACCAGTGTACACAGTGTACCTGAGATCAGGTAGAGTTTTTTTTCATCAGACCAACAGTCCAAAACCCAAAAATATTCACTTCAATAACACGTACAACAAAGAAAATCTGAGAAGCTGAAAGCAGAAAATGTTCGGGGGGGTTTTGCTTTAAAATAGATTAAAATGATTACTTGATTATCACAATAGTTGCCAATTAATTTTCTTCTAATTGATTCATTGTTGCAGCTAAAATATATTAGAGATTCTCCTGTTTTGGCAGTTTCCCACCAAGTTTCACTTTCTGACCTCATTTCATTCAGCAGAGCTGTGAATGAGAGCAGAACATGTTTATGTTACAGAGGGTGATAATGTGTGTGTGTGTGTGTGTGTGTGTCTGTGTGTGTCTGTGTGTGTGTGTGTGTGTGGGAATGTTTGGAATTCAGACCAACTATCTTGTCTGCGTGTCTCTGCTTGGGAGGTGTTGGCACGCAACCACGTATCTGATCCACACACACACACACAAACACACACACACACACACACACGCACACACACACAGCGGGCCTCATGCAAGAACATTTTCTTGTCCTAAACTTCTGAGTTTTGTTCATACGAGTCGGATCCAACAGACTGTTCAGGAGGAGAAAGAACCAGCAGACACGTTTATCAGCAGAGGAGCTGAAACAGCAGCTGCAGTTACAGCAACACTTTTTTTCATTCTGATTGAAGATTTCAGCTCACCTGTGATCTAATATGTTCTGGTGTTTACGTGCGTCGACACATTTAATCAGAACAGCTGTGTGACGTGTGCAAAAGTGATGAATACATCCTGCTGAAAGAAAAGTGCTATCACAAAGATTTTCAACAACAGACACCAACAAAGTTAAAACATCTAACGATATTTATCCATGCAGAGGATTCTTAAGGGTAAGGATTCATTTGGATAATAACACATGTACATTTTGTCAAGAAGATATTGTATCTCAGGAACATCTTTTCTACGTTTATATGTTAAAATGTTCCTACCGGCCACCGTCAGCCCAACAACCGAGGAGAGCTGAGCTAAAGTGGAGAGCCTCAGCAGGCAGACTGAGTCTGGACAGAGAGCTGCAGAAACACCCTGAGCCAGCTGTTTACTACCAACATAAACATCAACACATCAGGAAACTGGCAGCCATGATGAAGATGAGATGATGAACAGAATTTTGTTTTGGTTGATTTCAGGATCATATTTAAACTCCAAATTAATTCACATGAAGACATGATTGAAGTGTTTCTCCCCTGGTGAAGAAAGTCAGACTGAATCTCTAATATTATATTTTAGAGCTGCAATAATGAATCAATTAGAAGAAAATTAATTGGCAACTACTGTGATAATCAAGTAATTGTTTTAATCTATTTTAAAGCAAAACCCCCCCGAACATTTTCTGCTTTCAGCTTCTCAGATTTTCTTTGAATATTTGAATATTTTTGGGTTTTGGACTGTTGGTCTGACGAAAGGAGCTGATACCAATATTCCATAATCAATCCATATCAGCTCATACCATGTCAACTAACAGTTATGGCCGCAATCTATTAATCAGTCTTGGTTAGTTTGGTCTATAAAAAGTCACTAAATGGTGAAAAATGTTGATCAGTGTTTCCCAAAACTCAAGCTGACGTCCTCAAGCGTCTTGTTTTGTCCACAATACAAAGATATTCAGTTTACTGTCACAGAGACTAAAGAAACCAGAAAATATTCACATTTAACAAGCTGGAATCAGAAAACTTGAGTCAAATGATTAATTATCAAAATAATTGGTGATTAATTTAATAGTTGGCAACTAGTTGATTAATCGACTGATGGTTGCAGCTCTACTTTAAAGGATATTTTTATTTTAGTATCTGATAAACACTTTTCTCTTTCTACAGATCCCGTTTTTCCACAAAGGTTTCCTCCAGGTGTTTGGACAGAGACACAGCCTGCAGGTGGCACCAAACAATGAACATATAGACTTTAGTAAATACATTTTTATATACTTATTCTAATTAATGAAAAGTTTATTTTGTGTGTGTGTGTGTGTGTGAAGCTGGGCTCTCCTCAGTGTGTGTTTCCAGGTGTCCTCCAGTGCTGTCTGTCCTACTCTCTGATCACCCGACTGGCTCCCAGCTGGAATAAAGCAGGACTCTACCTGATCTCAGGTACACTGTGTACACTGGTCCAAACATACAACATCTTTATTTTCCATGTGTCATGTGTGAGTAAACTTACTTAAAGTGTTTTATCTCGTGTAGTTTTTACTGAATCTTCTGTCTGAGCTGTGTAGTCTGTAGCTCTTTAACTATCTGGCTGTCTGTTCCTGCAGTCATCAGGAACAGACAGAGCCAATGTGCCCAATTGTGATATCAAATCAAAATACTTACTAGTATAAAGAAAGAATTAAATTCTTATTAAAAAAAATCAGAATTGGCAGGTCAGACTTTTAAAAAATCAGAATCTGTCAAGAAAGTTGCAATCGGTGCATCTCTACTTCTTCTCCATAGCAACGGTGACTGGGGCTCATGGGTATTGTAGTATTTTAACCGTCCACCAAAAGGACAGTCAAAAATATGATTTCTCAGAAATTGAAATAATTGAACCTGGTGGTGAGAACATAAATACAGAAGGAGGAAAAACACTTCCAGAACCAGCCGCCTCGCCCACTTCCCAACTCTGTAACTTCTTATTGGGGAAACTGGATTTTTGAGCAGCTCTGTGTGGACACAGACTTCGACTTTTCTTCTTTGGTCTTTGTTTTATGCAAGTGTTGTTATTAAAGTTCCAAAAAGCTCTTAATTCTGCCAAAACACAGCTTTAGAAAGCCCAGAGCTACAGCTAGCTCACTAGTGATGCAACCTTTTCACTGTATAATCTATCGAGGATGCAGCAGAATGTGAGAGGTGCTCATCAACAGCAAGCTAACTTTAGCTTTAGCTTGATCTCAACTCACATTTTGGGAAATGTGAGGACTTTCTAACTTTAGCAGTGGTGCTTATATGATACAAAAATCCCCACAGAGCTGCTGCCTGGAAGCTGCTGACAAAATAAATTTCTTCTCTGGAAAGACACTTCAGAAACAACGTGATCTATATTCACTGTGGGGCTACTGCAGGAAACTTCTGATCAGGATCCTCTAGAGAAAAAATAGTTGAGAGCTTCGTCAGCTAGGTGGCGCTGCTCAAGAACAGACTGATCCAGTGAGGAAGTGACACAAAAATGTGTCCATGTCCAAATTTACCACCAGTTTAATGGGCAGAAAAGCAAGAACTACACTCCCAGCAGCACTGGAGCTCTGTATTGAAACACTGATTATCAGCTATTGCCAACAGATTATCAGTCTGTCAGTGTTAGAATGAGTGTGCGGAACAGAATATTAATTCATAATTAATATTAATTAATTAAACTCAGAATTAATTCAGATGAAGACATGATGATTGAAGTGTTTCTCCCCTTGTGAAGAAAGTCAGACTGTCTGTTTATGACTCGTATGAGCTCTGAACTTGTAAATTTCGTTCATACCTAAGACAAAATTCTCTTAAATCCCTCGTACGTGACTCTTAAGAGCAAATCTGTTCATACGAGTGCTTCTTGCATGAGGTCCATTGTACCTGTGGACATGACACACTGTCGGCACACAGGTAAGAACCACTGGATTACTGTGATACTGAAGAAAAGGTCGACATTTGGTGATAATGAGGGTGAAGATCTGAAGTTATGAGGAGCATTTTTCCATGAATCCGAAGCAGATAAATGGAAAAAAAACCTGTCTGTGTGTTCAGAACTGAGATACGAGTCTGAGAAGAAGAAGAAATGTGATTTCTGATGCTGATTACGTCAGTTGGGTTCAAAGGGCTAAGGGGTCGTCTGTGACGGTCCTCACAATTATATAAGTACAAACAGTGAGTGTGTGTGTGTGTGTGTGTGTGTTTCTTACAGCCATGACCACAGTGATCTCATTGTAGGAATCCAAAGCAGGAGAGGCCAGAATATCAGAGTACTGCTGTTTTCATCAAAGTGCAGCTTCACAGCAAAGTCCAACCTGTAATCACTGCTCTCATATGAGATGTTTGTGGTTGATCACGGTCAAGGCTGTAATCTGTGTGTGTGTGTGTGTGTGTGTGTGTGTGTGTGTGTGTGTGTGTGTTTTATCAAAGTCACAGCTGAGTGTTGCAACACTTGGTCGAGCCTTCACCTTGGACCCAGTCTGACATAATATAAATGTGTGTGTGTGTGTGTGTGTGTGTGTGGTCTTCCTCATGTTGTGGGGACATAAATCTGTTTTCACAGTCATGTTGAGAGGACTCGCCTCCCTTATTGGAACAAAAAGCGAGTCGACTTAACGTAAATCATTAATTGAATAAAGGTTAGTTTAGGGTTATGTTAAGGTTAGGGTTAGGCTTGTAGTGGTTGTGACCCCCTGTGGACCTGGGAACAGCTAGACTTAACTGCTTAGATGATCTAAGACAATGTTCAGGCTCATATAATGTTAAGAGATTTATTATATATTCAGTGACTGACTCTGTAGTTTTGCTAATGCTAACACAGCATGCTGACAGAACATTACTGTGCAGCTCTAACATGCTTACGAGCTACACTTTACTTATATAATAGAATAGGGCACATGTGTCATTTAATGTTTCGGTTAAATCACAGCGGTACAGTCTGTATATTGTCAGTCAACATCAAACCTCTTTTAGACTTTTATCAATCACTGCAGCTTTTATATCTGAACGAGCCACTTAGCCTGCAAAGTATCTCAAGTTCAAATTCTTTACTGTTACGTCTCATAACACAAGTATAAGAGAGTAAAATCTTAGGTTTCAGCTCCTCGACAATGCAGTAAGAAAAACAAGAAATATTTAAAATGGTAAAATCAATAGTAATAGATGAGAGTATAAAACATATGAGTGTGTATGTGTGCAGTGTTCTACCTGTATTATATGAATAAATATATGTGTATAATATATGTATCTGTACAAATATATGTGCTTATATGTGTGTGTGTGTGTGACATCAGGCATGAGGCGGCATGAGGATTTATTTGAATATCACAACATTACGACTGATGATTCTCATCCACAGTTACATTAAAGCCTGGCTGCTCCATTATGACTCGATGTTATTCCTAAACTGTAACACACACGTTATTATCCGCGATGTCAAAGGTCAAACGCTTGTTTTTGCAGACTTCTCTACATCCAGCACTTAACCATAGGAAAGTCCACCTATAATACTCTTCAAAATGTACTTAAAAGGGTTCATATTCTGCTTTTTGTGGTTTTCTGTTATTTATATCCTGTTCTGATGTCAGATGTTAAACATGGTCAAAGTTCCAAAACTTGAGGTGAACGTATGTAGAAATGCTGCCTGCAAGTCAGAAGTCAGGGCTTCAACCTGCTCTGAACGCTTCATTTGCAAAGTTATCTCTACTTCCTCCTCATGGTGATGTTAGATTGTTCGTGCATGACTACAAACGTCTGTCTGTTCTGTAGCCATGGTTGCTAAGGTGGTTGCTAAGGTGGTTGCTAAGGTGGTTGCTAAGATGGTTGCTAAGGTGTTTCCATGTCTTGTTCACGTTGTTCACTCTCATATCTCAGATCTGATTCAGCTCCAACATGTACGGATGGATTTGAGAAGTTGACATTTGGAGTAAAGAAGGAGAAAAAGAAGTGAAATCCTGCTACTATAGTTTGTTTACGTAGCCTCTGGAGCCGGAGGAAGCTTCCTGAAGCTGACCAATCAGAACAGAGCGGGCTCATCAGGAGGGGGGCCTTAAAGAAACAGGAGCTAAAACGGCCTGTTTCAGACAGAGGCTGAACTGAGGGGCTGCATAAAGGGCCAGTATAAGATAAATAAGGAGTTTTTAACTGGAAATCATGCAAAGATATTCCAGTAGAGCCCCAGAATATAAATATAGAGCTGGAGATGTGCAGAATATGAGTCCTTTAAACTGTACATAAGCTATACATAAACTGTTGCATGTTAAATTGTATTTGTTATGTTGTTGTATCCAGTGAAGAGCTACATGCTGCTTTGGCTCACATAACTCTGATGGTGACATTCATTTTCACTGTGTTTGTTCTTAGGAAAAGACTTTCTGACTGAGAGCAGGAGGCTCAGCGCTGTCAGTAAGTTTCACATTAGAGAAATTAACACTTGTGTTTTTTCACTGCTCAGTTGAAGCTGTGGGTCATTAACATGAACATTAGATCACTAGTTGCCTTTCTGTTGTCTGTTCATTCTTTGCTGTTCCTTACTTAACTTACTTAATATTGTTTTTAACTACTCTGTATTGTGTTGTGACATTGTTTGATTAATGGATGTACTGTATTAGTCTGTGCATATTAGTTATGTTGTGTACAATGATATGTCATTTTATTCTAGCTTCAGGTTGCCTTTTTAACATCTGGCCAGACACAACAGATGAAAATTAGCCTTTTAGGCTAACTCTGGCTCATTTACAGTTATTTATTCCTAATGATGATGCTGACTAATAAGCATCATCCCTGTCAAATAAATGAATAAATAAATGAAATTTCACTTTTTTTTCCTCCAACATACCTTATCTTTTACTACAGACTGTAGATTACAATCAGATTACATTATGATCGAGTAAATGAGGAAAACTGAGGGAGAACTGTGCTAAAAAAGGCCGTAATGTTGAAGGTATCTACTTGATTTGACTAATTTATCTTCAGACAAACTTTTTAATACATATTTGCACATATTGGGGACTGTGGATTTTCCCCCATCACTTACATTGAAAACACATTAGGAAGGCTGTGAACAGGAGGAACTGTCAGGGTGAAATGTGGCACTTAAATCAAGGTGCAGAAAACAAAGAACAGTCAGATAATTCATGAGTGTTTTTATGAATTGGTTTAAATAAAGTGTGTGTGTGTGTGTGTGTGTGTGTTAGGCATGGAGCTGAGCACCAGTGAAGGCCAGTTGTGTATCAGCATTGACGCCAACACAGTCAGACTGCCTCCAACCACAGTAAGAGAACAGAAGCCTGGATAATAATAATTACTGATTTATAGGTTATATATATATAAACGTCCATGTTTATTTATCATTTTACACATTTGTTGCACCTAAAACCAAAAAAACAAATGATTTAGGTTTGAAATTATCAAAAGAATTAGTTTATACCTCCACCCTTCCTCTGAATTTATGCTTTGATAATAGAAAATATCTGCATCAGACTGCACAGTAAATGCAGGAGTTAATTCACTGGCCCATGGCTGAACCTTTCACCAAATTTCATTTTAATTTATCAAGTAGTTTTAGAGAAATGCTGCTGATTAACAAATAAGAATTGTAACCAGAGGTAAAAATAAAACGAAAGAGTGAAATAAAACATACAATGAGAGTAAAGAGTGTGTGTTTGTGTGTTGCAGCTGGAGGACTTTGACCTCCCTCCGTTAGTGCTGAGGAGGTTCCGCAGTGATCCTGACTCCATCCTCGACCCCACCTCCACCGGAGGAGCCATCTGGTGTCACGTTCTTCCCAGGTGGGACGGCGCCACCTGCTGGACACAAAAACATCAAACAGGCTTCACAGGCAGCAGAGAAAAGGCCAAATCATCACCGTCATACACATATACACATATACTTCCTAAAATCACACAGGAGGGAAACATTAAGATTTTTTTGGACAAATTCTCTAAAAATAATTTTGTTATAAATACATGACTTTTTTGCTGATAGTCGTCGCCACAGAACAATTTTCCTGCCCAAATAACAAAAGCACACGTTAAAGCTGTGACACACAATATATAACAAACACACTCAAAACAAGCTCAGAGAGCTGAAGGTGAAATTTAAAGCTGCTCAGCTGATCTCCTCCTGTTTACAATACCTGTAATACTTGTTAATGCCCAGACAAGTTGTGTTATACTGACTGTGACCAGCAGGTGGAGCTGCAGCTCTGCTCAAACAGCAGTCACACTGCTGGAGATTCACTGAACTTTACTATTCACTCATTATTCTCTCAGAACCTCTGTCCTGATACAGTGACTCACAGAATGTTACTATATATTTATTTCTTCATTTGTTTTGTATATGTGTGTGTGTATGTGTGTGTGTGTATACTTGTGTTTAGCATGAAAAAAGGTCAGATTATCACCATCAGCCATCAGCTTCCCAAAGACGGACCATTCAGGACCTACAGAGACTTGCAGAACCACTGGAACAGCATGGTACACACACACACACACACACACACACACACACACACACACACACACACACACACACACACACACACAGGAGTATAAAAAGCCACCATTTTTTTAATCAGCTGATACAAAAAAGAAAGGTTGGCAGTGAGTGTTTAAGGATGAGCAGACTGAGAAATAAATGTTCGTTTTGACCACTGTGTTTGATTTGCAGTGAAACAGTTGCCATAGTGAAGAGTGGTAACGTAAAAACGCCACTACGACACCAAACATGCCCATTTTAAACAAAACTATCCCAAAAACACAAAGAAGAACCACAAAACTGAAGCAGCTGAAGTCGTCATATCAAGCCTCCAGCAGAATAATTGTAAAATCAGACATTTTCAACAATAACCACAGTGAAGAAGTCACTAATGAACTCTTACAGCAGTGTCACTGGATCCCACACCGGTTTATACTCAAGCTCAAGGACTCAGTTACACAACAAAGGTGTCACCTGTCACATTAATAGAAATGCTGTTTATGTACAGAGTTCTGGAGTTTTTCTACTGAAGCATCATCATGTAACGCAGCCTTACAGGAGATTTGATGTGTTGGAAATGTATTAAGTGGACCTCGCTGAGGTGTATTTGAGTAACTTATCCACAAAACTGTTCTGTTCTGTCATTTGTTCCACACCTCAGTGTAGTAGCAGCTCTGTTTAAATTCATCCCTTGTTCTGTGTTTGTGTGTGTTTTCCAGTACGGTTACAGACTGCCTGATCCTTCAGAGGAGGCGGTGGTTTACTGCAGCATCTACTTCAGACTCGTGGGAGAGAAACTCTTCACGTATCCTAAAACACTGAATTAAGTGGATTAAATAGCCATCCAGATGTGAACGTGGCCAAAGAAAATGTACCATATTTATTTCAGTTTCAGATTACTGTAACATGATGTCTGACATGTGACGGCTGATACAGCTAAAAAAAAAGTTACATATTATGTGAATTCAGTATTTTTCACAATATGTTTTTTTGTTAAATATTTGTTTTCTCAAACAGTTAAATGGTTAAAAAATGAAGAAACAGTACAAAACTGAAAAACAAAAGGAATTCTTGGTCTTAGCAATAGTTTGCTGTAGTTGAAATAGTTTATTTTTAAATAGTTGATTAAGTGAACCTGATCTTTGCACTGTAAAACCTGCAGTGTTCCTTTAACCCTGCGTCTGTGCAGCTATCCTCTGAGCTGTGTCCGCCTCCAGCCGGTGCAGCGCTTTCCCCGGGTCGACCTGCAGGGGACGCTGGGCTCCTTCCTGTCTGACATCAGGGACGGACTGCAGAGTGTGTGTGGCTTTCCTGCACGTCTGACCAGCAAACCCTGTTACAAAACAACCGGTCTGAACACTGCTGCATCAGTGCAGGTACACACACGACTACACTTACACTGACCTGAAGCCTTGTGACACCTGTATACCTGCTCTTACTAATGTGAATGTGAATCATCCCCAATATCTTTCTACAGAACTTAAGATTTTGCACAACATAAAAATGATTAAATATGGTGACATTGTAAGAGGTTAGTCATGGATGAATTAATTACATCTTGCTAACACGTAGCCTTAATTTAAGAAATAAAGGACGCACAGAACCAAGACAAGGAATGCAGGATATGCAGGGCAGCCACCACACTTATGCTCATGTAGTTAAAAGTCGTGTCATGGTCACAGTGAAAGAGTAAAGTGACAGAAGGAGGAAGGAAATGAAAACACAAGAGTGAATAATAACCCTCATCTCTGAAGTGTTTTGGTTTACTTTCTGTCTGTTTATATGTTAACTTAAATGAACTGAAAGCAAGTGAGTCAAACTCACCGAGGAGGATCACATCTTTTCTTGGCATCTGCAACCAAATGCACTCAGTATCTGTTGTGGCCTGTTAGAAAATAGTGAAAAATGCTGCTTTGTTTGACCAACAATCAAAAACCCAAAGATATTGAGTTTACTATGATATAAATCAGAGAAAGCAGCAGATCCTCAGATTAGAGGAGCTGAAACTAGAGAACATTTGGACAAGTATCTTAAACAAATGACTAACTGCTTAATTGTGTATTTACCCTTTACACTAAAACTTATCCACAATCCCTCATTGAGTTTATTCTGAGCTGAACAAGTGTTTTTCTCCCTCCTCTCACACTTTCTGTTGCTCTTTTTGCTTTTTTTATTTACTTTTTTAAACCTACATGGAGCTTATTTTATGTCAGCTTGTGGAGGCTGAGGTGGGGGAGAGAGGAGGAAAAGTGATTATCAGAGCATTTCCAACCCTTTAAAACCTCCATGGACAGCTTCATGACCACAGAGGTGCGACTGTGGACAGAAGGAGGTGCAGAGAAAGTTCTGTTAGTGTTGTGAGAATTCACTTTCAATTAAAAAAAGTGTTATAAATACATATCTTTGTCACACCTCCCAAAAAATGGCCTTTTCTTCTTCGTGGCCAAGGAAAGATGTTTTCTTTGTTAGTTCATCGTCATGAAAAACAAACATAAGGAACTAATTTCTCAGGCGGAAGATAACAAAGTACTTCTCATCTTCTTTAGTACTTGTTTTCATGAAGATGGTTGTCTGGAAGTTATTTGTGTTAAACTTGTTAAACGTGTTAAGAACCCACATGAAGCACTGTCTTAAAATAAAAATCATACATTTTAACATTGGAATGAAACTTGGTGGACATTTCTTATTGTATTTAGTTTCTTTCCCCTTGAAACAGAAGTGAATCCTTCAAATAATTATGCAGGTTAAAGAATATAAAAGCTATATAACATTTTGATTAACCTGAAAACTCATTCACATGAAGCTCAGGTAGGAAAAGTGAATGTTTTGCCCACAAGATAAAATATGTGTTATTGTCTTTAATGGTTTGAATAAATGTGTTCATCCACTTCTCAAAGCAGCTCTGAGCTGTCAGTGAGGTCTATCAATGAAACTGTGAATGGTCCACTTGAACACTGTAATGAAGCAGATGGAAATTAAAGTTATTTCTCATCTTGAGAGCTCATTCTGCATATGAAGGAGGAAAAAACAGCCTCTTATTCACAGGGTGAAGCTAAAGTGTACTTTCATCCTGAGAACTCTGCATTGTGAAACATCCGGAGAGATCGATTCAATGCTCACAGAGTGAAACTAAAATATTTATAAAGTTCAGTGGGGCTCATTTCCATCCATAAGAAGAGAAAGAGACGTTAGTTTCTTTCATATAGAAAAGGTGAAAAATGTAGCTTCAGCTGAACTTAAAGCTCTTGTGAGACAGTTAAACAATAGATTTAAAGGAAATGTTTCAGATATTTTTAGGATTTCTTATTTGGACTGACTTGTTTTCACTTTCTTGCTAGTTTTTGACAAATGACACAGTTCCTGTGTAAATCAAACGAGTTATTTCAGACTGCTCCTCTTG